>QXTE01000063.1:4300431-4355272 GCA_003942145.1 Platysternon megacephalum
AGACACCAATAAATACCAATAGACATTGCTTGCACTGATGGAGGATCAGACTAGCCACTTGAGCTTCACCACTTGACCTCCAGGGTCCAAACTTGGTGGCTAGCCTGAACCTCTGTCAGTGCAGCAACAGCCACAATGCTATTTTTAGCCTGCTAGTTTGAGCCCCTGTGAATGTGAATCTGTCTACCTGGGCTAGGAGGCTCTCCCTCAGCTGCAGTGTAGAAATACTCACACATGCTCTCTGAATTTGGCCTATTGTTTTTAGGAGGAACGTTCATGACTATCTGATTTCAGGTGGGCTTCCTTTTCTTTTGCAAATACAGCCATGGCCCAGAAATGAGTATGGCTAACAACCTTAGCAGAGGATTTACTATATTTTTTGGGGGGGGAAGGCTCACAACCTGCAGGTACATACACCAGCAGTAGTGTCTGGGTAGAAGCAGTGTCCACAGGAACATAGTCATGCTGGAGAACTTAATCACAGATATATTTTCCTATAGCCCAGAAAGGGAGTTGTAATTTCTTTTCCCATTTAAATTCCATATTCAAACATGAAACATGAAAATTCTTTGATTCAAGGATAATGGGGGGAAATCCTAGCTCCACTGAAATCACCACTTTACAAATAATATTGGTATTATTCAGTCTTCGGCAAACATATTCCTTGTCACGAGTCTCTAACAGTAGCATCATTGGTGTAAATACACAATGGTTGATCTAACAGGATGTCTAGAGGTGGTGAACAAAGCCTCAGCTAACTCCCAGCAACCCCTTACTTATCAATATATAGATGTAGCACAGAAACATGTATTGAAGTAGCCTTGCAGCTCTGAATAAAACTCACAAAAGAAAGGAAACTTAGCCTTAAAGCATTAATTACACACCCATAAGAACATAAGAACGGCCGTACCGGGTCAGACCAAAGGTCCATCTAGCCCAGTATCCTGTCTACCGACAGTGGCCAATGCCAGGTGCCCCAGAGGGAGTGAACCTAACAGGCAATGATCAAGTGATCTCTC
The DNA here is from genome assembly GCA_003942145.1 of Platysternon megacephalum. Classification (NCBI taxonomy): domain Eukaryota; kingdom Metazoa; phylum Chordata; order Testudines; family Platysternidae; genus Platysternon; species Platysternon megacephalum. Next base: position 4,301,451 of record QXTE01000063.1, read on the forward strand.
TCCTGCCATCCATCTCCACCCTCTGACAAACAGAGGCTAGGGACACCATTCCTTACCCATCCTGGCTAATAGCCATTAATGGACTTAACCACCATGAATTTATCCAGTTCTCTTTTAAACGCTGTTATAGTCCTAGCCTTCACAACCTCCTCAGGTAAGGAGTTCCACAAGTTGACTGTGCGCTGCGTGAAGAAGAACTTCCTTTTATTTGTTTTAAACCTGCTGCCTATTAATTTCATTTGGTGACCCCTAGTTCTTGTATTATGGGAATAAGTAAATAACTTTTCCTTATCCACTTTCTCCACATCACTCATGATTTTATATACCTCTATCATATCCCCCCTTAGTCTCCTCTTTTCCAAGCTGAAGAGTCCTAGCCTCTTTAATCTCTCCTCATATGGGACCCGTTCCAAACCCCTAATCATTTTAGTTGCCCTTTTCTGAACCTTTTCTAGTGCCAGTATATCTTTTTTGAGATGAGGAGACCACATCTGTACACAGTATTCGAGATGTGGGCGTACCATCGATTTATATAAGGGCAATAATATATTCTCAGTCTTATTCTCTATCCCCTTTTTAATGATTCCTAACATCCTGTTTGCTTTTTTGACCGCCTCTGCACACTGCGTGGACATCTTCAGAGAACTATCCACGATGACTCCAAGATCTTTTTCCTGACTCGTTGTAGCTAAATTAGCCCCCATCATATTGTATGTATAGTTGGGGTTATTTTTTCCAATGTGCATTACTTTACATTTATCCACATTAAATTTCATTTGCCATTTTGTTGCCCAATCACTTAGTTTTGTGAGATCTTTTTGAAGTTCTTCACAGTCTGCTTTGGTCTTAACTATCTTGAGCAGTTTAGTATCATCTGCAAACTTTGCCACCTCACTGTTTACCCCTTTCTCCAGATCATTTATGAATAAGTTGAATAGGATTGGTCCGAGGACTGACCCTTGGGGAACACCACTAGTTACCCCTCTCCATTCTGAGAATTTACCATTAATTCCTACCCTTTGTTCCCTGTCTTTTAACCAGTTCTCAATCCATGAAAGGACCTTCCCTTTTATCCCATGACAGCTTAATTTACGTAAGAGCCTTTGGTGAGGGACCTTGTCAAAGGCTTTCTGGAAATCTAAGTACACTATGTCCACTGGATCCCCCTTGTCCACATGTTTGTTGACCCCTTCAAAGAACTCTAATAGATTAGTAAGACACGATTTCCCTTTACAGAAACCATGTTGACTATTGCTCAACAGTTTATGTTTTTCTGTGTGTCTGACAATTTTATTCTTAACTATTGTTTCAACTAATTTGCCCGGANACAAAAGCCGGCTCAGGTTTGGGAATCTCCCTAACATCCTCAGCCGTGAAGACTGAAGCAAAGAATCCATTTAGTTTCTCCGCAATGACTTTATCGTCTTTAAGCGCTCCTTTTGTATCTCGATCATCAAGGGGCCCCACTGGTTGTTTAGCAGGCTTCCTGCTTCTGATGTACTTAAAAAACATTTTGTTATTACCTTTGGAGTTTTTGGCTAGCCGTTCTTCAAACTCCTCTTTGGCTTTTCTTATTACATTCTTGCACTTAATTTGGCAGTGTTTATGCTCCTTTCTATTTGCCTCACTAGGATTTGACTTCCACTTTTTAAAGGAAGTCTTTTTATCTCTCACTGCTTCTTTTACATGGTTGTTAAGCCACGGTGGCTCTTTTTTAGTTCTTTTACTGTGTTTCTTAATTTGGGGTATACATTGAAGGTGGGCCTCTATTATGGTGTCTTTAAGAAGAGCCCATGCAGCTTGCAGGGATTTCACTTTAGTCACTGTACCTTTTAACTTCTGTTTAACTAACCCCCTCATTTTTGCATATTTCCCCCTTTTGAAATTAAATGCCACAGTCGTTATTAAATGCCCAGCTGCTGTTATAAGAGAATACTCATGAATAACACTTCAATCTCCTGGGACTGTATCATCAAACGATTTCACATCACAGGATGATTACTCATCCTTTGTCAAGTGCAATTAAGGTTTTATAGTTCTCCTAAAAGAAACCTAGACATCATCTTGCACTGGGCATAGATACCATAGCAAAAAAAAAAAAATTAAAAAAAAAATGGTTACCCTACTCTGGTAAGCAGGGTAAAATAATCTTACCTTCTTCTACACAAAGCATTCAGGACACTCCATATTCCTCATCTTCTTGCTTAGACACTTCCATTTTTATAAAACCCTCACCAGGAACACCAGGGTTTGTGGGGGTTGGGTGAACTTACTGTCTTTAATTGTGAACAAATTTCATGAAGTTTAAGATTTTGGTTTTTGGTGTAATGTGTTTGATTTTCCAAATCAGATATTGACTTTACTATGTGATGGAGTAGATGCTTACAACATCTAAGTTTTATAGGCAGGGAAAATATAATTTGATCATGTAATTAAAGATTGTATTGTAATGTACATGCACAAGAGGACCAAATTAATGCTGCACGTGCAATCTTAAATCTGGCATTTCCTAACTTCTGAGTGCTTGACTTTGTCATCTTAATAATGTTCTTTTAATGCAAGTCTTGTGTGTAATAGAGTAGTTTAAGTTACAAACAGCATGATATACAATATCTACATACATTGTCATGCTGTTGAAGACAATCCAAACCTGTGACACTTCATAATTTGTACATGATGAGCCATATTGAAACCTGATGTAAGGAGATACTATTTCATTGAAATACATCCACTTAATTGCACCTAGACTGCCCATAGTGGTTTTCCCATGTCGAGATATTTTAAATTATGGACATGAAGGGAAAAAATATTGGCCTAAACAATAACAACAACTAATTTCTGTCACTGCACTCTGTCATGTGTTAGCTTGGATACGGTCTAGCCAAAAGTGTAATGACACAGGGAATTACATAGAAAAGGTGTTAACATGCATTGGCCAACTGGGGAAATATTCATAGTACTACTGTCCATTTTCCACAGCTACTGCTCCAAACTATTATGTTCAATGACAAGTTTAACAGATACGGGCAATTCTCTTGGATGTCATGTCACACAAAAAATTACAATGTGTGACACAATAGTGACAAACACATATTTACTACTTCCATTCATACTAAATGATACACATCATGGAAACAGACTCTCTTAAGCAGGTATATCTCTGTCTTGCACAGAACTTGATAAAGGTGTTTTTTTTATTTGTGACAGTCAAGCGTCTGCTATAAGATTCTCCAGTAATTGCATATGCAGTATCATTGAATACTGCATATTTTCTTTTCAGATTCCTATTCATTTTTATATTTCTCCTCCTTATATATTCAATCTTCTTCATCAGCTTCAGACTTTACGTCTTCTGCTGCCACCCCAAGTAATTTGGATTTGTGCCACAAATCCCCTGCTGTCACCCTAGTATTTCACTTGACCTTCTTCTCCTCACATCCCTTGCTTATCCATCACTTCTTGTGCACAAACAGAACCACACACACACATGTGCTAAATCCATTTGCATGTCTTCTACTTCCATATGAGAATAGGATCTGTAGCTGTAAATTCTAAAATATTTGAAAAGTGAGCACATGGATGCAAAAATGTGGTTTGTAAATGTAATTTCACTACAGTCAAGAAGACCAAAGGGAGGCATCATAGGAAAAGGGAACCTACATATAACCTTAAGGCAAAAATACTTACAATACAGCTTCTCAAATATGCAAGATTCTTTTTTGGGGAACAAAGATTCAGTGAGAGTTGATCCCTATAAAAAAAGAAAACAAATGTGTTAGATCATTGTGAATGAAAAATAAAACTCCATTCCCAGCACTAGCTGGTCAATTGAAGACCTCAGAAAGGTGAAGGGATCGAAGAAGAAGATTACTGCCAAAAAATGCATGTCAGCTTGAAGTGTTGCTATACAACTCAGTGGGAAGCCTCTCCCAGACCAGGAAATCAGGGTATCTCAGGCCACTGGCTCACAAGTAGATGCAAGTAATGTGAGCTGCAAATGGCAGCACCACTTGAACAAGGAACAACTGCACCTTCATGTGTGAAAATGAGGAGGGGAAAAAGGCAGTGACCAAGATATAGATGAACCTTTATCTGTCAGGAGCACCTGAAGTTATAGAGGAAGAGATACATGCCAGACAACCTACATGGGGTTCCAGTCATATGAGGTTAGATAAAATTTAGGAGTATGATACATAAAATATATGTTTATTGACACCTGTGGGACAAATGTGAGCATCTCCTCAGTTAAGGACAGGCCCTCATCCTACTGCACAAATCCGTCTGAGAGACTATTCTCGTACTTTAAGTGGGTGTTTGACTGTGTAGCTCAGAACGACGCCCAGCATCCAGAGTGCCTTCATCCTTTACCCCAGGTTGACTATGCAGAGGACCTGGAACATCACGGGAAGTAGAGACGAGACTTACAAAGACCAAAAACACAGCCCCAGGAAAAGATGGCATTTGCTACAACTTCCTGAAAAAATGAGACCCCGGTTGCCTGGTTCTAACTGCCATTTTCAACAAATGCAAACAGTTCCGCCATACTCTGAGCTCCAGAAGTCTATGACGGTGCTTGTCTACAAGAAAGGCAAGTGAGATGACCCGAACAACTGGAGACCCATCTCTCTCTGTTCCACCACGTACAAACTGTATGCCAGCTGCCTCACAGCTAGGATTACAGACTGGTCAGTGAACAGAGGAGCCATCAGCTCTATCCAGAAAGGCTTCATGTCACGTGAAGGCTGCTACGAACACAACTTTGTCCTTCAGACTACCATCCATACGGCCAGGAAGGCACGGAGGCAATGTGCCATACATGGCTCAACCTGGCTAATGCTTTTGGATCAATGCCCCACCAGCACATTTTTGCCACACTGAGAGAGTTTGGGATACCTGAAAACTTTCTCCAACTGCTCCGGGAACTGTATGAAGGCTGCACCACCACCATCCGTTCCATGGAAGGAGAGACGCCCAAAATTCCTATGCGTAGTGGCGTGAAGCAAGGCTGCCCTCTCAGCCCCATCGTTTTCAACTTAGCCATGGAGCCGTTCATTCAAGTGATCTCCAGCAGTCTAGGTGGTTTCAATCTATAAGACAACAGAGTAAATATCCTGGCCTACGCAGACGATCTGGTCCTGATCGCAGACAACCCCGAGTCTCCAGCAAATGCTTGACATCACCAGCCAGGTTGCCAACTGGATGGGGTCCACTACAATGCCAGGAAGTGTGCATCTCTGCATATTGATGGCAGAAGAAAGGATTCGGTCCAGGCAACGTCTTTTCAGATCCAGGGTAAACCCATGATCTTCCTCGAGGATGGGCAAGCATACCAACATCTTGGCATGCCAACAGGTTTCTGTGTCCAGCAGACACCTGAGGATACCATCGCAGAGGTCCTACAAGATGTGGCCAGGATCAACTTCTTCCTACTGGCACCATGGCAGAAGATCAACACCTTTAATACCTTCCTGATCCCCCATATCTCATTCATCCTGAGGGGATCTGCCGTGGCAAAGGTACCTCTGAACAAGGTAGACAACACCATCTGGCAGCTGGTGACAAAGTGGATGTTTCTTCCCCAGAGGGCCAGCAATGAACTGGTCTACATCTCTCACAGGCAGGGCAGTGCGAACGTCCCTTGAATGGATGATCTGTGCGACATTGCCATGATCACTCACGCCTTCCTCCTTCTGACGTGCCCGGATGCCATGGTGAGGAACATCGGGGAGAGTGCTCTGCAGGATGCTGTCAAGATGCAAATCGCCAGGACCCCTGCCAACCAAGATGTCACCACCTAACTGAGCGGCTCGCTAGAAGGTGAATTTGGAAGAGACATGGGAGACTTTGCTTTGCTCTGTACTGTGCCCAAAATGCTACGTGATGACTGGAGAAGCGTATCGGCTGCCACTGGACATGGTGCGAGGAACGCCACGAGCTGGGAGTCCTGGTGTCACAGGTGAAGAATACAGATCACACTATCATCACTCCAAGAGCTAAAACCATGCTGGAGAGAACCCTGAAGGATGCCATCCACTGCCAATATGTGGAAAACCTGAAATGGAAGCGGACCAGGGCAGGCGTTCGAGGTGACGTGCAAGTGGGACGCCAGCAACCACTTCCTCCACGCAGGCAGCTTCATCTGCCAACTGGAGGTTCATCCACAGGGCCAACTGCGACCAGACATCGTGATCACCAATGAGGACTGGAAGAAGATCATCAGGGTGGATGTCACAGTGCCGTTCGAGAAAAGGACCCCGGCCTTCCATGATGCCCGAGCTCAAAAGGTAGAGAAATACGCCCCTCTGGCCGAAACCTTGAGTGCTAAGGGTTACCAGGTCCAGACACAAGCACTGATCATCGGAACCTTAGGCGCATGGGACCCCAGTAATGAGTGAGTGCTGAGAGAATGCGGAATCGGTAAAAGTTACGCTCGGCTGATGCGGCAACTCATGGTATTGGATGCCATCAGGTGATCGAGGGACATCTACATACAACACATCACCGGACATTGGCAATACCAGCAGGGATGAGCTGGAGTGCCGATGAGAAGCACAGTCAGGAAAGTAACTGAAATAATGGATTGAATTATCTAAATGGACAACCTACCTAATTCTCAATTACTGAAGGACAATCTCCACTCATTGATATATTTTGCTTTCCACAACCAAAACTCTGTACAACTTTTCATGAGTGGTATACCCGAGTATTCGGATTCTAATATCTAAACTGTATTGTTAAATGCTATCATCCAATATGCAAATCAAACATGTAGTAAAATTATGCAAATGGGGCACCCAGAGCCACATAGTGTAGTATTCTGTGGTAGTTAATCCAGGGACATGTAAAGGCCTGGGGTTAATGTTCTTTTATTAGTAGAGCTTCAGCTGTTTGTGACACAGTTTGGGATTCTTAACACTCATGAACTAGACTAACTCCCAACGGGCATATGGTGGCCTTAAAATGACACATTATTAAATAGTGGATCATAGAGATTCAAGCTGGTGTTATTACACAATCCAAAACTAGTTGTTAGAATCCTGCCATTCATACCCAGATGATGTGAGAAACACTATGATATTTGCTGAAGCCCCACTCAATGTAGATTTGAGACCTGCTTGTACATAGACTGCCAGTAGTTCTACAGTTGAAACTATGAAGTACTTGCCAAAAAGCAGAAGTGGCCAATAAGGTCCACAGGATGTCTCTGTGAAGTGTCTTGGTAGCTGGAGGCAGGGATCACAATCCTGTCACAAAGCATATCAATCATTGGTTAGGTAATTTCCCTTTCCAATGCCAAACCCCACCCCTAGTTCCTAGCATAGAAGATAAACAAACACTACCATTATACCCAAAATTAAACAAAACATGTCTGTATTTGTCTATTAATCATTATTTGTATTGTGATAGCACCTAGAGGCCCCAATGCCATTGTGCTAGGCACTGTACAAATGCATAACAAAGAGGTAGATCCTGTCCTAAAGTGCTTACGATCTAAATATGAGACTAGAGATGGATACAACAAAAAGCCAGAGGAGTAAAAAATTACAATGAGAATATGACAATCAGAGGTCTCAGCACACCAGTTGCCTAACCATTGTCAAGATTTTTTGTAGGCATCATGGCACAGGAGAGTTTTAAGAAAGGATTTGAAGGAGAAGAAAATGATGGCTTTGCAGATTTTTATGGGGAGTTCCTCCTATACATAAGGAGCAGTATGGAGAAGAAATGAAGGTGCTTGTTGGAAAAATTTATAAATGGGAAATCAAGATTGGCATCATTTGCAGAATGGAGGACAGGAATTTATATCTCTATACCATAAGAGTTGATAGGGTGTGGAAGCCCTTAGAAGTGAAAACAAGTAGCTTTCTGATCTGGTGGTGAAGGAGGAGCCAATGGAGGGATACAAAGACAGGAATGGCAAGCCAGGAAAATGAACTTTGCAGTAGCATTTTGAATGGATATAAGTGGGGCAAGATGGTATTTGTTCAGGCCAGAGAGGAGGAGGTTGGCTGTCAAAGGCATGAAATAATTGGGACCTAGATGAGCGTTTTAGCTGTGTGGACATAAAGAAAAGGCTGGATTTTAAAGATGTGCAAGAAAAAAAAATAGAAAGATGTAGACATTGCCTGGATGGGCAGATCTAGAAAGAGAACCAAGTCAAAGACAATGCACAGGTTACAGGACTGAGTGACACGAAGGTTGGCAGTTTTGTCTACAGTGACTGATAAAAGAAAGGCGGGAGAAAGATTAAAAGTTCTGTTTTGGGCACATTGGTCTGAAGCCGGTGGCTGGACATCTATGAAGAGATGTCAGAAAGACAGCCTATGAGTCTAGTTTGCACAGGACGAGGCTGGTCTAGTGTGTAGAAGTAGATCTATGAATCATCAGTATGGCGATGATAGCTGAAGTCATGTTGGTGAATGAGACTGTCCAGACACAGGGAAGAGAAGGGATCAAGGACAGAGTCCTATGGGACCTCCACAGAAAGTTGGAGGATGGATAAGGAGGATCCAGGCATTCATAATCCTCCCTTTTGGAGGCCTGGAAAGGATATACTGTGGTTTACACATTTTTTTTCCTACATGTTGTATAAAACTGCATACGTCAATACAGCATTTTAGCATTTTCTCTTTTCTTATAATTTATGGAAATAACTTGTTCCCTTTTCTCCACATAGTCAATATGGTGTCTATTGGCACATGGAGCATTTGTTATAAATTAGTGAGACTCTTGATTTGGAGACAATGTTCTCCTTTTCTCCCCCTCTGTGATATAGTGTGTTGATGCATGTTTGACAGTGTTGCCAACTTATGCCTCGCATTATTTGACTAGTTTCACTTAAAGTGCTAATTTTTGGAGACAAACTATTACATACGAATCTCAGCTTTGTTTTAATTTTTTTTTTAATTTATCGCTATCATGTTTGAGGAGAAAAGCTTGAAAATGTAACCCAAGTGCAGCCTAAAGTATCAGAAAGCAGTAGTCAAATAGAAATAACCCAATATTTATTTAATCTCTTGAATCCTAATAGTTTGGGGTTGGCAATACTGGATCTATGTCTCTATACTGCCTAATAGTACTTGGTTGTTGGACAGCGGGGTCAAACTGTGGGAGGGGAACATGACTGTACTGTATTCAAACTTCATTGGAAATCCACAAACTTGACACAAATAAAAGATTTTAAACTCTGTTGAAACTGATATGGCCTCATAGAAGTGTTGGTACTGTGGTGTACCATCTGCTTGTCCCTGTAATGGGAAACATACAGAAAGAGAAACCAACTTTCATTGGAGTGGATGGGAACAGTTCCATTAATTTAAATGGGAGCTTTGATCAGGCCCGTCTCATCTGACATTAAAGCCAGTAACCACACAGAGACAAGCCACCACAAAACACACCAAACTGCCTTAGGAAGCTTTACTTAAAGCTTTAGCTTATTGTTTACTTAAGTGATGCTCTACCCAATGAGCTTTCTTTTCAGGTTTCAATCTTCTGCCAAGAAATAGGGTCATCCTACAAGTGTTTGGAATCTACATCAGTGAAGTTATTATATAAATATTCTTTGCACATCTTCATACCCTATTCTAGTGATTGGTTTTCAAAATCTAAAGATGATCACAAATGACTTCAGAGAGCCCTGGAAACTGTCATGTAGAACAACTGATCTACATAATATTTTTCATTCTTTAGATTTGACAAAATTATCCTCATTTCTTCTGGTCAGTTACACCATGTTTTATATCATGTATCTTACATAAATCTCTTTGCAGGCTTTAAAAGGGAAATATATGGTTATGTCACCTGATCTACCAAGACATCTAAAGCACATTTTTTACTATAGTCTGGTATATTTTTGAAGATCGGATATGTTTGCCCTGAAGGAGTGTAGGGACATGGAACTGGAGTCCAAAGATGTTTATTCAATGTGTAAATACTGATACGAACAGAGACAAGACCTTCTGCAGCACTGTGAAGATTTGCCCTAGAAGGTCTTAGGTGAAACTGAAATGTAAAGGTAGGAAAATATTCAACACGGAATATTCAAAATATTCCCTCTTAGCTTGTTTATATAAACTCTGTCACCTGAGTCTGTGTATACAGCATGCATGCAGTAGACCAATAAACCAATTGTTATGTATGATAATTGACATCTTAAAACAATAGATATCACAAAATTAGATTTTGGGATACATATTTATGCACAAAGGCGCTGAAGCATAACAATTGCCCTTTTGTGGTGGTTACCCTTGTGATACCAGCAATGAACTGGCAGAACTGTAGATATGCATAGCTTGAGCAGAAGAGAGGGTTAGAGCTACTCAAACTGAGCAGGTTCTAGCTGCAAAGAGGGATGTTTTCAGTGTCTAGGGGAAAGGGAAAAAAAGTATTACTAGCTGAGACAAGCACTACAGTCTGCTACAGAGGCAGTTTCTCACCTGCCTTTGCAACTACATAATGGCAGGAGAGGGGGAAAAAATAATCAAGAGACTTTAGGGATGTAAAAATGCCAGAGAAAAATAATTAGTTAAAAGGCATGCAAAATAACACATTTATAATGTCAAAGACAAGCTCTAAAATGTACTGTTGACACTTAGTTGTTGGCGTCTTAAAGTAATCATACTTTTTTTGGTGGACTATCCAAATGTGAAAATAGATTAACATTATGATATTGACATATACTGTACACATCTCTGAATGCTTGAGAAAAATGTTCCCATAGTTTATAGTAGATCATTTTAGTTTTGGTAACTAAAGTTTGGTTTACTTCTCTATGACTTGATTAAATATATAGGATCACATATGTGGAGGTAATATCCATGTGATAATTGACACTGCATTGGTGCACAATAAATGAATTCATCATACACTTTTGACTGATTCACTTGTCTTCTGCCCACTAATCCATTTTCCCCAGGGCTTATTCTAACATTCCAAACTGCTGAGCATCTTCAAATTAGTAGTTCCTTTAAAAAAAGCCAAAACCCGCAACATGCCTAGACTTGGAAAAAACAGTATGTTATCTTGTCACCAAAGACTTTGTCATCATGCATATGCATGAAGAGGCAGAATTAATTGAATAGGCAATTGTAAATCTGACATTTTCTAACTTTTGGGGGCTTGACTGCAATTATAACAATATTTTAAAATAGTTTTGAGGTATTTTTTGTTTTGTTTGATATGTAATTTCTTACAGCTTTTTTCCCCCCTCTTGGGTCTTTTCTTAAAGTAATTAATAAGCTCAACAGGGCAGGGATTGTTTCTTCTTAGCATCTTTAAGTGTCTAGCACAATGAGGCCACAATTGTCCCCAGATACACACTCCTGCCTCCCACTCCCAAAAGCTCTCTCTTGCATACTGCCCCCCAAATCCTGCAAATACACAAACATGCACAGGTTCCCCAGAATCCACTCGCACATGCAGATTGCCAACCCCAGCCCACGCACAGGTACACAGCCCCCACCCCACAAAGTCCAACCCAAGCTCCTCCCCAAGGCTACATCTACACAACACACCACTTTTGGCAGCATGTAAGGTATGCATAGCTATGTGCGGCAGTGAAAAGCAAGCTATGCAGTTACACATGTCAGTGAAGGTTTGGCAGAGCCTGCCAGAGCCTTTCCCCACTGTTGGAATCTTTCTCTGTAGCAGGGAAAGCCTCCGCCAGGAGGGAGCTGCTGGAGTCCACACCTGCCATAGGGAAAGGCTCCAGCAGCAGGGTGGCCCTGGAGTCCGACCCTCCAGTGGGAAAAGGTTCTAGCAGTTGGCTTCTTAGTACACAGCGTGATCTTCTGTACCATAATGGGACGAGAGGCTCAGCTGTAGCTGTATTGGGACTTGACATTTCCTGAGACCTAGAATGAGAAGGTGACTTTCGCCTTCTTTTAGCCCATTTTGGATAATCATGTCTTTTTCTTCTTTGAGGGTCTTCTAAAGGGCCCCCAGGGTCTATGCTTACTGCGGCAGGAGAGATGGTTGCCAGGGCTCTCTGAGCAACCAAATCCAAGGTATGGTGGGTTGACTCAGACCCCACAAGGTTCCCAACAACAGGAGCCTTAGTCTGTCCTCCCCCAATTTCTTAGATCTGCTTTTAAGTCCTGAGCAGATCTTAAATTTGGAGGGGATGTGATTCTCTCCCAGGCAGTAGCAGCAGCTTGAATCTCCATCGCTGTGGGGAAAATACCTATGGCAGGTTTGGCAGGGTTTGAAGCCTGGGGGTTGGGCATATCTCGCACTTGAGGCTGCAGATCAAGGCTCAAGGAAATAAAAAGGCCCACATTGGGCAAACGAAGAAGGGAAGAGGAAACCCAACCATGCCCCCAGCGCAAACTGTGCTAATAGAAAAAATAAAAGAAAATACCAAAAGAAAAAAAAATGGAGAGAGGTAACAAGCCTCATGGCTAGCTGACAGATACCGCAACATGCTGTCTCAAGCCACAGGCAGTTGTGAAGAATTGGAATGGCAGCGGGTCCCCCATTATTCCCATATACATTCATCCAGGAGCTCGAGGATATCTAGGGCATAAGCATAGACCCAATCTCCAATCAAGAGTGCACAGGCACATGCTGATGTGGAGCACCCATAATGACACTACTCAAAGGAGAATGGGTCCTGCGTTAGTGTAGGTAAGACTTTGAAAAGCAAATTCCAGTCTGAGTCTCAGTTTCTAGTTATATTCAGTGAGAAACCACTCAGTGGTGCTACCCTCCAATCTTTATTCCCTTGTGTACAGTCAAATTATCTTTCTCTCTTCCCAAAGGGTATAGAGGGGGAATAATTTTGTCACTCAAATTCAAAAGGTCCATTTTTAAATTATATTTTGCAATGGATCAAAGCCTCCTGTTATAATCACATTATTTTGCTGGTATCCCTATTTGGATTATGCCCTGCAGTTCCAAATAGTGAGTTGCAAATCAAATATAATGAATAACAGATCTAATTATTTTTTTCCTACAAAAATATCTAATTTTGCCAGCAGAAGTAAATCAAAATATGCTTGCAATCTATCTTTAAAAATGAATGGCTTTTTGGCCTTAATAAAAGACAATAATTTTAAAGAGACAACAATAGATGGAATCCATCATAGTGTAAAGTAGATAGTGAATCTAACAACTTTGAGACTTTCTTATACTCCGACATAAAATAAAGCAGGTGGTCTAAATTGTTCTGCATATTACTCTATGCTACACTACTTCAAGGTATTTTTCAGACTTTTATCTATTAGGCTTCATCATAAATGGCTTGTGTTTTTACCTTATTTTGGAATAATCGCTTGGAAAGTAGTAAAGCAGAGGGGATACGATCACCACAGAAATGTGCTTTGTTCCGCTGCACTGGCAAACACACAGAAATCAGTTAATTACATGGTGGGAGACCTTGAGGGGAAGGTTAATTTGACACTGATCACAAGCGCAGAGGAATAATAGTCATATTCCTTACAGGAAGAATTTAACATTTATGCATGCTACCAAGACCCACATCCCCATCTTTTCCCATTTTACATTAACTGTGTATTGACTCCACCTCAGGTCGCTAACTGACAGCTATGTGATGGTTTTCTTTGATGGCCAGTTTGAAGTGATTTGATATTCCCAGTTGAATTCCTTATTGAAAAGTGTCCACACCAAAAATATACATCACCATGTTTTTCAACAATTGACAATATTACCAAAGAAGCAAAGAACTGAATAACAGAGACTAACTTACCTTCTCACTCCTAGAAAGTAGGTCCTTCTAGGGCATGACTAAGAAATTTGTGGGCAATGTGAGGAAGCTTACACTGCAACTGCAGTTTCTAGAGATATTGAAGACCAGATCTGGGGTACATGTTCGATTTTGACTCTGCAGGCTTCCTCCTTTATTATATTGCTGCATTTAAAAAAAAATAAACCCTGAGGTAAAAGAAACTTAGCTGAACTTCATCTACAAGTAAAATCTGATTATTCAAATATCTCTGAAATATCCAAAACTTTTGGACAAAATCTATTTCAGATTCTTTATGAATTTTAGGTTTAGAGGAACAAAAAAATTTCAGATAACACAGAATTTGGATAATCGGATAATTATTTATACAGTGTCATGAGCATCTGTGGTACTTTACAGATCAATAAAGAAATAAGAAAAAAGTGTGGCTGCCACAGGGAGCTTAAAATCTAAATTAGCCATAACACAGCATGGGATAACAACAAACCAATGTGGGACCCTTAAGGGGAGAAAACAGATTCAACCAGAAAATTAGTAAAAGCCTAAGGAATATACCTGAGATGACAGACCTTATCCTTGGAAGATAAGGAGAAACAGCTAATACAATGTTTTTTCTAAAGAGTAAGGCTATGTGCCTTCATTTCAGATTGGGGCCCCAAATTTTTATCTCTTTAAAGTCAATAAAATTTTGTCTTTGATATCAAGGCCCTTATAGGGCCCTTAAATAGTAAATGCAAAGTTTAAACTGGGACTATTGTTAACAAGAGCAACATTTTTTCATTGGAAAATGCCGATCCAATGAAATAAAAATGATTACGTGGTATTTGCATATATAGTACTTATACTATTGTTCTACTGGACACTTCCCCCATCATTTGTAGAAAAGCTGTATCTAACTTGGGGAGCCGAGATATGCATGTCTGCTATACTGGTGGACAAAAACAGTGAATATGGTACATTGTTCTGGAGTAGCTCATCAGTCACTAGGTGAGATGTAATGAAATGCATGTTAGTGTGAACCCCTGTTACTCCCATATTTATTTTTTATATACTTCCTTATACTTGCAATGATCTGTTCCCTATGGTATGTGGTGGTCCAGTTGACATTAATGAGACTTTTCTTTGCATAAAGACTTCAGTATTGGGCCCATACAAACATACAGCTTTTTTAGTTAATAACATTGGCCTGATCCTGAGTGATGTAACATACTGGCATCTCCCCAGTAACTTCACAAAATAAGTCACAGATGTTACAGAAAAGGAATTGCCATCAAATCCAAGCATCATTTTCTCCATCAATATGCTGCAGATGACAAGGCTAGCCTTAGAAGTGGGTGATCAGGGAAGTCACCCTGGAAGTCAAATCAGAATCTGGGGGAGCCACATCACTACCTGGTTCCTCTTTTGCAGTGGGGGAGGTCCTGTGGGGGCACTTGTCCAGTCCACTCATCAGGAGGTGAGTGTCAAACTTTTTCTGCCCTGGGTTGCCAAACACCTAGGGTTGGCCCTTAGGGGAGATCCCTACTAGTAGGACATAGTGAATAAAGATAGAACATGGTGAATTTGGAAATATGACATAGATTTCCACATTCAGAAGGAAGATCTGTTTGTTTAGCTCTAAGCACTATGGAACATTTTGCTTATTCATCATAAGACAAATCTTAACAAAATATACATTAGTTCTGAAACATTATCTACCAAAAGAACAACCAGCTTTTAAACTAACATGTAAATGTAGTACAATATACAGTTGCCAAAATTCCTACCCCAGGACACCCCCTAATCTCAGGCTGGGGCCACAGCACTCGCCTGGGCTGAAGCTCTGTGACAGCTGGGTCATTTCCCCACTCCAGTTCCAGTCCTAAGACACTCAGCCCTTTCTGTGGTAGTCACAAGGGGCATTAACAAAAAAGAATCATCCCAAAGTTGCGTTAAGGCTCTCTTCCTTCAGTGAGCCTTGTCAGGCTGTGGCCTTAAACTGAGTTCACAACTAAATAGAGAGGAATAGTCCCCTCTCAAGGTAAGTCAGCACTGGGCCCTCCCTCTCTTCAGGTAGGGGTTGTCAGGAAACAGTCTTTCAAGGAGCTCCTGCCTTCAGCTGGCCCTCTCTCCAGGATGGAAGGTTTGCTCTCATCCCTGGTCTACCATCACCTGAGCTGGATTTCTCCCTTTTAAGCTCCTCCCTCCAATTTTGACATCTTTCATAAGTGAGATGGGGTGGAGCCACATGAGCCCACATTGGCTTGTTAACCCCATGTTGCCCAGTCTGGGTTTGTATACTTCATCACATAAATGCCTTGATGCTAAGAGATAATGAGCACCTGTATCTCCCACTGACTTTTAGCAGGTAATCCACCTCATATAAGACAAGATTTTCAAAATTGACTAATGAGTTTGCTTACTTTAATTTTTGGGTGCCCAACCTGAGGGGTGTAACCTCTGAAAATCAAGAAGCTTATCATGATCCCTTACATTTTGTTTTTATAAAAAAAGGGGAAAAAATACTTTACTTTTTTCTTGTTAGTTGCATTTCTGTTATCACCTTTTTTAACTATATGGAGAACAAAGAAGACAGAATAGCAATGGATGTAACCCAGTTTAGCCTTTATTAAATTCAATAAACACACACATTAATTGATCCATTTGTACTTACTCTTTTTTTTATATAGCATCTTGCTAACTTTTTGTGCAAATCCATCATCCGCTTGAACTAATACTAGATCAATCTAATTGATGTTGACAAATGAGAAAGGATTTAGAAAAGAGCTTCAAGAATGCATTGAAGTATGGAAAACCTGTGTTACATTAAGAGACTAAAGAGGCTCAACCTATTTAGCTTAACAAAAAAAAGATTAAGAAGTCATTATAAGTGCATACATAGGGAAATGTTTTCTTACAATAGAAGGCTCTTCAGTCTAGTAGAAAATGGCATAATGAGATCCAGTGGCTAGAAGCTGAAGCTAGAAAATTCATAGTAGAAGTAAAACACACATTTTATCAGTGAGGGAAATTAACCATTAGAACAACTAAACTAGGGAGTGATGGATTCTCACTCACTCAAAGTTTTTAAATAAAGATTTGGAGTCTGTTTAAAAGTATTGCTCTAGCTCAACCAGAAGTTATGGGCTAGATGCAGGAATTACTTCATAAAATTCTATAGCTTGTGTTATCCAGGAGTTCAGACTAGATAGTCATACTGGTCCCCTCTGGCCTTAAAAATCTATGAACAATACTAGAACAAACTATCATCTTCCCAAGTGCCAATGGTGGTATAACTTGTTACATTCCTGTTCTAACACTGAAATACTTATTATCATTTGAGCAAGAGCAGACTTATCTCTCCACTCTGAACCTCTAACCTAGAATTAGAGAACAGAGTGTAACAAGTTCATATAATTTTCATTTTACATAAAGATATTTCTGGTTCCTTTTCTGAGTTGTTAGCTTCCAAAGTGGTTTGTATGCCACTGATTTTCTCATCCAAGCATTTTTTCAAGATTCTTGTTGCAAGCACCTTGTAAGTTGGATATGGTTTTCTGACTCTTGCATTTCTTGGAAAACTTTCACTGTCTCTGGTAGTCAAACCTTTGCTCTTCTTTCTGACGTTTCACCAGACTGCTCTGGGCATTGTGTAACAGGGATTGTATAAGTCTCTACAGTTGATATCTGCTGTTTTAACAGTGTTTTATTTCCAATTGGCTGGATTTGATCTCTGCCTTAAAAATCAGCTTTTACATGCTTGTGGGGATGCTTTCATGCTGTCTTTTAAATTTATTTTGGCCAGCTTTCATTGCCTCCTTGCTAGCTTTAATTTCTGCCAGCTCTGCAGTTGTAGTCCCTCATTTTCAGGCTACCCTCAACCTGGTTTATTTGTTTGTGATTTGGTTTGTACCCATGATAATCTTTGGCTGCAATTAATGTCACGTACACTAGACCTCTAAGTGCTTGTAAGGGATGTATAGGACAAATATGCCTTGAAAGATTAATAACTACTGTTTCCTTCTGGCCCCAATAAAAATTAGAAAAGCTATTTACCTCTGTTTATCCCAAAATAGGATCCACCTAGGAAGTAAAGACCATAAGAAAACAGTTCACATCATGTGAGACAATTTGTGTAAGGACCTACGGATCAGTCAAGATCAGGA
Organism: Platysternon megacephalum; assembly: GCA_003942145.1. Taxonomy (NCBI): domain Eukaryota; kingdom Metazoa; phylum Chordata; order Testudines; family Platysternidae; genus Platysternon; species Platysternon megacephalum. Next base: position 4,319,298 of record QXTE01000063.1, read on the forward strand.
GTTCCTCTCCAAGAACAGAAACTAAAATTGCTAAATGAGAGTGCTGTTAATCACCTAGGCAAGACTCTCTCATAGCTTGCATATGGATAAAATCTCTTTTTCCCTTCCAACCTAGCTAAAAATACTTCCAAGTTACCAAGCAAGGGTGACCCTTGGCTTTCCTATGTAAAGTGGCCCACTGCACATTGTAACTTGATCAAGAGATGGGTGGGGAAGCTGTAAATTAAGCAACCTAGAAATAACTGGCTGTAAGACTAATGATCAAATTGGGCAAATTACCTGTTACCTCAAGAAAACCAAGCCACATGTGTTCACCCTAGATTATAAACTATTCATTGTTTTCCTTATAAATTAAAATATAACATGAATAATTTTTCACCCCAAATTCATTTGTTTGCCTTGTAATCAGAGCTACGTCCTTCTGCATGTGAATAATATCTCTTGTTCTATTTTAAGTACTAAATAATGTGAAATGCTTATGTAAATAAAAATGTATAGACTATGACCTCAAGATTTAGAAGATTATAAGGGATTTTGTTGGTTTTCATTGTAAATAAATGTTACACTCTATAAATAATAGGCATTTTCTGGCACAGGGATGAAGGAATGTTGAAGCATATAAACAGGGGTATAATTTTGAAATATTAAGAAACATTGTTTAAAAGAGGGAGTTCCAACTGATAGTAGGGGCTAAGAATGAAATGCAATCCTTGAAATGAATCAAACATAAAAAGCCTCCGATAAGAAAAGGATTGAAGAAATTTGTTATACACCAACCCTATCTACTGGATACTGGCAAAAGCAGCAGAGAAACAGAGAGCTGAAGTCTGAGCACTCCCTTAGCATGTGCTCAATAGAATCAGAGGGTGCCCCCCTCAAACAAGTTCTGAAATTAGGGTATATAAACTGGTTTCAGAGTAGCAGCCGTGTTAGTCTGTATCAGCAAAAAGAACAGGAGTACTTGTGGCACCTTAGAGACTAACAAATTGCTCCAATCCCTCAGACAGAGACAAACACCTACAAGAGCTCTATCAAGCATTCTTAAAACTACAATACCCACCTGCTGAAGTGAAAAAACAGATTGACAGAGCCAGAAGATTACCCAGAAGTCACCTACTACAGGACAGGCCCAACAAAGAAAATAACAGAACGCCACTAGCCGTCACCTTTAGCCCCCAACTAAAACCTCTCCAGCGCATCATCAAAGATCTACAACCTATCCTGAAAGATGATCCCTCACTCTCACAGATCTTGGGAGACAGACCTGTCCTCGCTTACAGACAGCCCCCCAACCTGAAGCAAATACTCACCAGCAACCACACACCATACAACAAAAACACTAACCCAGGAACCTACCCTTGCAACAAACCCCGCTGCCAACTCTGTCCACATATCTATTCAAGTGACACCATCACAGGACCTAATCATATCAGCCATGCCATCAGGGGCTCGTTCACCTGCACATCTACCAATGTGATATATGCCATCATGTGCCAGCAATGCCCCTCTGCCATGTACATTGGCCAAACCGGACAGTCTCTTCGCAAAAGAATAAACGGACACAAATCTGACATCAGGAATCATAACATTCAAAAACCAGTAGGAGAACACTTCAACCTCCCTAATCACTCAGTGACAGACGTTAAGGTGGCAATTTTGCAACAAAAAAGCTTCAAAAACAGACTCCAACGAGAAGCTGCTGAACTTGAATTGATATGCAAACTAGATACAATCAACTTAGGTTTGAACAGAGACTGGGAATGGCTCGGTCATTACACTAATTGAATCTATTTCCCCATGTTGAAGCAGTCTCACACTTTCGTGTCAACTGTCCGAAATGGGCCATCATGATTATCACTTCAAAAGTTTTTCTCCCCTGCTGTTAATAGCTTCTCTTAATTAATTAGCCTCTTACAGTTGGTATATAAACTGTGATCAGCACATGAAACTGGAGGGCTGACTGAAACCACCAAGAAGCTGCAGAATTGTAAGTGTAAGCAACACCCTGACCAACTGTGTGGACAGGACTCTCCTAAACCGCAAGGTTAATGTATTTCCCTTTCTATTTCTTCAAGTTATCTACCTGAGTCTACACTCTCTCGTGAGACCTCAGGTAACCATATTTTTTATTTTATCTCTATAAGTCCAAGCAAATTGTCCTAAGAGAGATTGAAAATAGTAACTTTGAGCAATTGCTTTTGATATTCTAAATTTGTCCCTTTGGATCCAATCCATTAAGCCAAGAGTAACCACACTCTTAAAAGTGTGATAAATATGTTAGGTACTAAAGAATTGAGAACTGATGATCATATGTAAATGTACTAAGAAATCTTGGTAATTTGCATTGTTCCTTGGTTTAACTGCTCAGACTTAATTCTAGCCTGTGATAATTGCAAGACAGTATTGTGTGCGTAGTAAAAACCTAGAACAGGGATTGGCAACCCTGGCGAGCCGGGCTGGTTTGTTTACCTGCCGCGTCCACAGGTTCGGCCGATCGTGGCTCCCACTGGCCACGGTTCGCCGCTCCAGGCCAATGGGGGTGGCGGGAAGCAGTGGCCAGCACATCCCTCGGCCCGCACTGCTTCCCGCAGCCCCCATTGGCCTGGAGCGGCGAACCACGGCCAGTGGGAGCCGCGATTGGCTGAACCTGTGGGCGTGGCAGGTAAACAAACCGGCCCGACCCACCAGGGTGCTTACCCTGGCGGGCCGTGTGCCAAAGGTTGCTGATCCCTGACCTAGAATGTTAGTTATGTCTATACTTGAGTGCTGAGTGGTTAATTGTATACTAACTAATGTGGTCCTGGGTGAATTAATAAAATGTTGCCTGGTTAAGAATAAGTAAGCATCCTGATTTGAGAAATACTGTATAAGTTTAAAGTTTACCCGAAAAGAACCCAGCATTAAAAATTGGAAGCTAATGCTCCTTGTACTCAGTGAAAAGGGGTTATCCTATTAGATTCTATTTTATATTGGCTATAACACTTATCCAATTGGGAAACCTAGTTTGTTAGATTTCAGCTTTAAAATCTAACTGATACCTTGGCAAATTCATAAAAATTGACCCCTTTTTCACTCTTACATGCCCAACTGCACCTGCAAATCAGGGACGCACATATCCAATTATATCAGTGGGTAATTGAGGGAGTAACACAGTGCCCACAATTATTTGTGCCTGCAATCTGAGGATGCAAAAAAATCTTCCTCTGGAGACCTCATTATGCAAAGCAGTAGATGGCTGGTGTCTAGAGGAACTCCAGCCTGATCTGACTTTCATCACCAAATACAAACATAAACCACTCCTGAAGAAAAAAAAATGAAGGGGAAAAAAAGAGAGCAAGAAAGGTTACCAAAAGGCTTGGAAAGAGATCCAAACTGGGAAAATGGGCTTCGGAAAATAAAGGGAAGATGTTTTGGCAGAGTCTGTGTGTGACTTATGCTTCACAGAGAGCATAAAAGACGCAGCAGTACTGCATCCTTCCCTCCCCCTTTTCCACCTCCCCCAAAGGAGGACAGGATGTGGTAGGAGAGAAATCAGATCAAACTGCAGAGGCTTTACAAGAAAGGGGGACAAAGGGCAACACAAAGGGAAAGTTAAAACTTGCTACTGAAAGGTGATGAAAGGGCTGAGGATTAAACCTGGACTGAAGGCCTTTGTGAGAACAGCTGGCTGAATGAGTTTCTCAGCAGGATCCCCACCCCTTTCCTCTCACTTAGAAAGAGGTGAGGGAAGATAATTTAGGCAAGTTGAAAGATGTTGTACCCTTCCTTCTCAGAGGCACAGTGAACATTCCTGTTCAGAGAACACTATATATAATAGGACAATAAAAGTGGTCACAGCCACACAGTAATATATTTAAGTAAATAGTCTTACTATGAACTCTGCTCCGTAATGCATGTGATAATTGGCTGCTCCTAAGTACTCATTGCATTTCCTCAGTTTTTGCTGTGTTCCTGAACCCGCTGACCTATAGATAAATTCCTCCAAATATCCTAGTGTGATTCTTATTCCACTAGGATTTCAAATGGAAAAAAGAAAGACTGTCCCCCATGTGATAAATGCCCTACGGGTATGGAGAACTCAGCTCAGCCCCTTCCCTTTAGAGAGCAAGGGAGTTAAGTGAAATGGCCAAAAATGTCACTTCTATTCTTGATGGGTTACCTGTGTAACCCCTTTAGAAGGGGTGATCCTGAAATACCACACTGGGTCTCTACGGGACACTCCCCTGGATTACAGCAGCAATGGCTACAAAGGCCCAGGACTCTATTTCCCAGATTGCGTAGGTTCCAGGGTGGAGATAAAACTGGTTAACAACACTACAAGAACCACCATAAGTCAAAACCCAGAGACAAAGGGTTTAGTTTTACTTTTGGTTTTGGCCATGTTTGGAGTGTAGCAGGGAGTGAAATATCACAGCCAGGGAGGACCCTTCTACTCTCTACATTCCTACCCCCAGGGAAGATTGAATCCTTTGGGGATTTTTGGGACATTGAACAGTGTCATCTCAGCAGAGACCAGAAACTCAGGAGGTTGAGGACAGTCACAGCCAGGCTACCAAGAGCCAGCCTAATTGTACACTGGAATTCAGACCAGAGAGTCACAAGGATGATCTTACCCTCCATGGTGTGGATAGTGTGTAAGAACATCCTTGTTTACTTATTTTGCTATTTTAAGATGTCCACTGACTTCAGTGCTGCACCACTCATCAAAGACTGAGCCTAAATTCAGTATTTGCCTAGGCAGGTGCTGGGAGAGAGCACAGGGTGGTTAGTACTGGCTGTAAATATTGGGAGGGATAGAGTTTATGTAATGTTAGTTTTGTCTTTTATTATCCTAATCTCCTATTTCACTGTCACTTATCCTGAGTTCCCCATATCTAATAAAGCCCCCATTATTGTTTCATTACTCTGGGAATTGTGATAGCTATTTTATTTTTTGTGCTCTGATTGACACTCATCTGTAACAAATTATGTGTTAAATATTTTCCAAGGGACAAGCCTGCTATGTTCTCTGCACTAGGAAGGGTTTCCTTGGGAGGAAGCACCAGATGCCTTTATAAGTGAGCCCAGGACCCATAACCCTGAGGAGAAAAAGGAGAAGGCTGCAGCCAAGTCTCAGGCTGGGTTACACCAGCAAACTTCAATGACCCAATTTTCCAGTCCAATAATAGAACAGAGAACTAGATTAGTTGTGACCAAAGTGAATGTACAATCCAAAAAATTCAGTGGCAACAGGAAGATGTTAATATGCCTTAACTGAATAATCCCATAGTTCTGTTACTGTAACGATTGTCTGACTTGTCCCCTTTCCAGCCTTTTGTGTGTGTTCTATCTTCACTTGTGTCAGAGCTGAATTTAGGTTATATGCTGTTTAATGCAGAGACTGGGTTCCTTGTTCCTAATGTCAGTCGCAAGCCTGGATAAAGTAGGAGAGTTGGGCGATGGCCTGGAAAACCAGCCCCATAAAACATCTCTAGCTTTGACATGCAGAAGAAAAGGACATAAAACACTGGCAGTTTCATCTGCTACTCACAGTGGAAGCAAGCTTCAAGACTAATCAAAACCATTTAATTTACGCAGAGGAGTCAGACCATATGATGATGTTTTTTTCCATAAACCAGAGATGGGGGGAAATAATATAAAGATGGTACGTCCGCTTCTGCAGCAATGTTGGTATCTGAGGATGGGATTGAATTTTGATATATGCAATGTGCAGGAGGCATGGTAGTATACGAACACTGAGAACACAGTTCTGACTTGTAGTGGTCATACCTTTCAATTGTGTGGTCAGACCTGTGATACATCTGACAGGTACACTGGTGGTGCTCTGGTTTTGTCCTCGAGGGCACAATCTGCACTATTGACTTGGCACAGTTATTCTCCATGCCTGATAGCTTTCAATTTCAGTTTGAAGGTTGGATGTGTGGTAATTATGAGTGCATTTGCTCCACATGATTCAAGACCTAATACTGGGGGAGTCAAAACTTTTTATGCCATTTTCAATTACATTGTATCTAGTATATCACCCCAACTTCATATTGTTCTCTTACAAGATATGAACATGAGAACTGTCCATGATAGAACTGGATTTGAACTGGTACAGGGACCACACAACTTACTGGAAGAAAGAACAGATAATGGTATGCATCTAGAATTTGCTTCCACATGTGGATTATTTGTAATGTTGACTTCATTTCAGCACAAAAATTGCCATCAGTATACATTTCAATATCCATTGGGTGACAATGCCACCTCGGATCACATTCTAGTTTGGAAACCCCTGACTAAACTTATCCAGAATGTACATGTATTTAGGAGTGCTGATCTTGCTCTGGAATCTGATAATTGACTCCTAATAGCAACAATATGTTCCATTTAATAAGGTTCAGATAGGGGTATCTATTACATCAAACCCTCCAATTCTGATAAGCTTCATAATGAAGCAATGGCTAATAGTTATATGGTAGATTTCCATCTAATATTCTATATTGGATGACCAACTTTCTACCCTGGAGGAAGAGTGGACTTTATTTTGGGATTCTATCACAGAGATTGCTGGAGAACAACTTGGACTAAGGAGAATGAAAAAGCAACCTTGGATTAGAGATGATATAATCAAATTATAGGAGAGAAAAAAGAGGCACAGTGCAGAATGGATGCACTAGAACAGTGGTCTCCAAAGTGGGGTGCGCAAGAGGATCCTTGGGGGTGCGAGGCAGGAGGAGCGCTTTTTTTTTCCGCTACGTCAGGCGGGAGTCCTAGCGGCTTTTTTTTTTGTTTGCTTCAGCAAAAATGGTAGAGCTGGCATGGCAGGGGGTGCGTGCTCAAAATTTTTTTACTGATGGGGTGCACGATCAAAAAAGTTTGGAGACCCCTGCACTAGAAGGTCAGAGTTGAATCAGTGAAGAGAGGAAGAAATGGGCAATAGAGTAAAAGAAATGTCTTGAATGAGAAGTCAAGAGGACCTGTTGCAATGATCATAATCAATGGTGGAATAGTATGGCACAGGGTATTGAGGAAGTCTCTGAAAGACATGACCAGAAATGTGTATTTGGTACTTTGAAGATCCTAACTGGATATCCATTCGCATGGCCTCTGCCAGTTAAGAACACAAATGGAAACTTTCCAAACCTGGATACTGATGCACAACTTAAGCATTGTCTTTAGCATTTCTGTGAATTAATGAATGGATCCCCACCAAGATATAAACAGCAACTTAAACCAAAAATGAATGATGAAGACGACAGGCTGATGACATTAGAGGAAGCGTTGCTTGTGGCCATACAGTTATAAAATTATAAAGGACCTAGTCTTGACAATATTTAATCACAAATGCTAAAGAGTGGAGGCCCACATTTAATGCACTGGCTTCATAGAGGTGTCCTAAAAGTTTGGGATACTGATTGCATTCCAGAAGATTGGAAAAGGGGCCCTATCCAGGGCCGGCGCAACCCATTAGGCGACCTAGGCGGTCGCCTAGGGCGCTGCTATTTTGGGGGCGCCGGCGCCGCGGCCGCCCATAGAAATTTGGGGGCGGGACCTTCTGCCGCCGCTGTTGGGGGTGGGATTTCGGGGGCGGGACCTTCCGCCGCCTAGGGCGCCGGCAAAGCTGGCGCCGCTACTGGCCCTATCATCCCTTTTTTAAAGTTATAGGGGAATAATGCTGCTGTCATTCCCAGGGAAGGTGTTTACAATCATATTACTGAATGTCTCAACCCCAAAATGAGAGACAACCAATGTGATTTCTGTGCAGGTCAATCTACAATCCATGCTATATATGCTCTTTGCAATGTTATTGTAAAATGACTAAAGCATCAAAAGGGAGTTAATATCCCTTTAATAGACTTTTGCACCTTTTGGCTTAGTGCATTGATCAGAATTGTGAATACTGCGATGCCAGTATAAGGTGCTTGAAGACTTAGTGTGTCTAGTGTAGAACCTGTACTGTAGTATATTTAGCTGTGGGACGGCCAATGGTTATATTACAGACTGGTTTTAGAATCAGGCATATGTTCTATGTTATTTAATGTTCTAATAGACTACCTGATGACAAAGCTGATAGAGGTCAAAGTAGGAGGTGTGAAACTTAAAAAATAATCTTCAGAGGATCTTGAGTATGATATTGCTTTACTTGGAGAGACTACTGACTAACTGCAGTGAATTCTGGAAGGGCTGCAAAAAACTGGAAAATCTATGAGATGTAAGATCAATGGTCCTAAAACCAAAGCAATGCATGCTTCCTATAAAACAGAAACAAATGACCTGCCAATGCTGCATGTAGGTGGCAATGACTTGGGTGAATAGTTTTATCTGGGTAGTCTGTTGACAGCAGGAGGTTTTATAACTGAAATCACATGGTGACTTGGTCTTGCATCAATGGTATTTCAGCATTTTTAAAGAGTCCATTTGGGCACTAGGATGTCTGACACCTAAGATATGAATGTTCAATGTGGTAGTGATAACCCGGTTATATAGAGCAAAACCATGACTTTTAAAAACAGCTGAGAAGAGGAAACTAAAGAGAATTTTCAGTGTGAAAAATTAACATCCATTACTTTGATTTTGTCACACAGTAGGAGATACTTAGATGACGCTAGCGAGTTGCAGTCATGCACCAGTTGAGAACAAGACAAGTGTAATTGTGGGTTCATGTCCAATGTACAGAGGAAGGTACTCTTCTCCAGAAGGTTTATAGAGCTCAGGATGAAGGACGTAAAACAGGAGACTGACCATGAATGAGGCTGGAAGATGCAATTTTTAGGAATTTAAGATGACCACAACCTCCCTATTGACTCTTTCTGAAGGAATAAGACTTGGAAGTAATCATTCAAGATGGGAGTCCATTCTACATGCATCACAACTACATCATTGCCATGTGAATCTATTACTGCTGTGAATGAAACCCTGGCTCCAGTGAAGTCAAAGGCAAAACTCCCAGAAATGCCTATATGCTAATTTAAATTCAGCAAGAGTGAAATTATTCAGTACAGCTCAAAATGTGCTAAGTATCTATTCCATTAGACTGGGCCTTCCTAGGAATATCATAGACCAAGTGGTTGAGTTATTTTCTTTATAAGGAATTTCATTGATTCTGCCTTATTTGGGTTACTATTAGTACAGGTTTAGATCATTATGAGATGTCAATGATCAGGAAAGCACGCCCATTTTCTTTTACATAAACAGTTTCATTTGGATAACATTACAAATTTTGTAGTGCTCCATTTGATGGAGTTCTTTTAAAAAGAGCTAAAAAGCTTAAATAAGTCCATTTATTTAAATAGTTTATACTTTATTACTTTGTTTTTGATATAATGCATGAAATATAGAAAAGACAAATGTCTCACTGAAAGAGGCCGAATACCAGGCAGGCATGCAGAGGAATGTGCTTTGGCATTCTCTATTCTGTATCTTATTAAGTAAATAATAAATGTAGGAGGAGATGCTTATTTGCTTAATTGTTGGCCCTAATGGCAGGGTGTGGGGGAATGTGACAGATGTGGGCAGTTGTTTGCTATTCTTTTTAGGTTGGGTTCTTTAGTTCGTCTTCTTAAAGGGTCCACCAATACCTTTGGGAGTCAGTGATTTATTGCTGCATCTCACAGCTTAGTTTTTATTTTTGATAGTACCTCAAGTTCTCAGTCAATTTTCAATATGAGATTTTTACCGATAAGAAAGTATCTGTTATATTCAAAGACTTTTACCATGAAACTGTTTTAATACTTCTGGAATTATGTTTTGTGTAAGGACTTCCTTGCACTGTAAAGCATTTGCAATCACCTGGCTCACCTAGGAATTTTCCTTTCCTCACATTCTACTATTCTGGCCTGGGAGGGACTTCATTAACAGATGTTCCCATGTCTGGATCACTAGTGGAACCTATACTTGCAGCCAGTATTGTCAATATTGTAATTTCAATCCATGCTATTTCTCTAACTGTGGAAAAGCTCCCTCAGCATGATGTGATAAAATCCTAAAAGCAAATTGTAGTTCATTTTCTGACCTTGTGTTTAAAGCATATCTAGAGCAACAAAGATACTAATCCTATTAAGGAAAGTAATCCAATTATTTTGGGGGGGAAACAGCATCAGTCTACCTCAGAGAAACTCTTTAGTCAAATGTAGAAGTTAAAATCAAAGCTTTCGAAACTAGAGAAAGTGAAATGCTACAAGCTAACTCTTAAGTGACTACAGTGAGAGGGTCTGTAAGGTAGTGTACTCACCACCCATAGCACCCCCCTGTGTCAGGGTGCGATGCTACAAGGGACCCTCATCCCTGGTGCCTGCTGCTGGCCAATTGCCTCTCATCCAGTCTTCTGTAGATCAGCCCTCTGGCCAAGACCAAACCCCTTCAGGGGTAACTGAAAGGTTCAAACAAAAATCCTAACAGATCCAAAGTAATAATTCTTCTTTAGCCCCTCTTAGGCCAACTAATAACTACATCTTCTCCAGCAGGATTCCCCATGCTGCCTCCTTCCCCCAGGGATTCTGTCAGTTACCTCTGCAGTCTCCCTTCTCCCACTTACAAGCTCTATCCCAGGACTTCTCCCAGAAGAGCCTAATCTGCTCCCTGTGAGTTTCTTCTATCAGATTTCTGACTTTGTTACTCCTTCCCAGGAGCCAGCTTCCACCTGTAGGACTCTGATCTGGAGGCCAATGCAAGCGTTCTTCCCAGAGCCTAATGAGAGTGTCTCCCTCCCCAGGGACCGTGACAGTTCTTTTGGGGCTCTCATGGCCACTCTGAACCCTCATTCAGGGCTTGCCTCCATAGATGAGTGCTCTTCCTCCTGTGGGCTCCTTCCAAGCCTGCAGCAGCTGCAGGACTTCTATATATAGAGAGAGTGATCCTTTTTGCTTCTTTTTTTCTTAATGGAGAAGCAGACAACTGAATAGTCTACAGCTGCCAGCCTCTCACCAACTATAATTCCTAAATACTTTGTGGTTTATATTCTCTCACTCTGACATGTGTCCGTCAGGTAATGTAACAAACACCTTTCTAATACTACCCTAGTTTGCTGATATTTTTACTAAATAACAAAGTAATTTTGTTCCTTTAAGACATTTGAATTCCTCAGAAAGATTTTCCTTTTCTGTATTGTAGCCCTTTCATACCCATAAAAGGTATTGTTTCTTCCACTTTACCATGCGCACGTGTCTGTCTATTCAAAAAATATTTTTGTTTAAACCACAATGAACAAGAAGTACTGTAAATAAAATCTCTTCATTTTTACTATCCAGGACTGGAAGTACATCATTATCCTCAACACTTTGGCAGAATTCGAAAAATCTGCTTCTCTTTCACTAGTCAAAATTTTTTGCCATGCTCTTTTCAATTTTTGTGTACTTGGCTTTTGAATTCCTGTTTACTCAAAGGTATTTCTATGTCAATGTTTCCATTTCTTACAGCATTTTTAGCTTCTTTGTCCACCATTTTGTTTCCTGTTATAAGCTAGTTAGTAAGCTAATACTACATGCTAATGCCCATCTGTACTAACTCTATTATTAGTAATGTAATGTTATTAACTCACTTCTTCATACTGAGACATACTTTTTTATCACCATAAGGCCTGAGACTAAATCTGAAAAAATAACTGCTGCTGCAGGACATACATCCCAGATCCAATTTAGTGCTAGCATAATTGCTACCAGTTTGGCTGTCATCATAGCTACAAAATCATACATTCTTTTAGATGGACTAATTCCAATTTTTGGTATACAATATACTGTCCCTACCCTCCCTATTTTTTTCTTTTTGGACCCATCTATATATATATTTGACAAAACCAACTCCACTTTTTCATCGATATACTAATACATTTCTTTGTTTTAATATCTAGTGTCTCTTTTCCCCCCTCAGGTTTATAAAATAAATTTAAATTTGCATTTCAACATGCGACTTTCCATCCATTGCTAATGTTCCCATGACTGAAAGTTGTGACATTATTTAGCTTTTCTTTGTCTTTCTACTTCTGCATCCGCTCTTTGACTTGCATGGCATGTAGAGTTCTAACATGGTGTGTTATAGTTCACCTATCGAATTTGCAACAATCCTCATATATTTGTTTGATGCTTTCATCATTACAGTTCCCATTAACTTTGGCCCAGAAAATGAGGCCCAGTAGTTTCATTCAAAGTGTAATTGGCATTTTACTAGAAGCTATCTGTAGTGCACATGTAGGAGTTGTAATAAATGCATCTTACACAAATCATAGTGCCTGGGTTTGTACTAAAACTAATTTTTTAGGTTCTGATTTGGATGCCAATCCAAAAGATTGGCAGCCATAGTCAATAACCAGTCTGATTAAGGCTCTGTATATAATCAGCAGTATTTTCTTATCTGCCCCTGAATAGTCTCAGGAAGACTTTTAAGCGCAGGTGAATCCTTCCTGTATATATTTATCTTTAACATAGTCTATATGATCTTTCCAAAGAAATTTAGTATCAAATATTACTCTAGGAATTTAAACCTTTTAACAATATCTATTTTTTCTCCAGACCGATATAGTGTATATTCCTTTGTAACTTTCTTTTTTGTAAACATCAGTGCTTTGGTTTTGGCAATGGAGAACTTGAAATCCCATGCTTTTCCCCAATCAGAGGTCTCTCGTAATGCTTTATTGATTCTTTTTTTCTACTTCCTTAGTAGTCCTGCTCCTAACCCACACAGCACAATCATCTGTGAGTAAGAGTGACACCTACCCTGGCACTTATTTGGTTTGGGAGATCATTTATTATAATATTAAATAAGGTCATGCTGATGACACTTCCCTGTTGTGGACCATTTTTAATATTATTCATAGCTGACATAACTGTCTCAATTCTGACCTGCATAGTCCTGTTACTCAGAAAGTCTCTAATACATCCATACATTCTTCCCCTTATTCCTAGTGTACCTAGTTTGTACAATTAACCTGCCCTCCAGAATAAGTCATATGCCTTTTCAATATCGAGAAAGACAGCTATCATGAAATCCTTGTGACTCATACTTTTTTTTAATTTCAGTTTCTAATATAACGATATGATCAATGGTGCATCTTCCTCTCCTAAAACCACTCTGCATCTTATCTATAATGCCATTGTTTTCCAAATAGGCAACCAATCTTTCATTCACCAGTGTCTCCATAATTTTACCCAGACAGGATGTCAGGGCAATAGGTCTATAAGCATCCAATTGTGTGGATGGTTTGCTTGGTTATTGTACTGGAATTACTATTGTATGTTTCCACCCTACTGGTATCTCTCCTTTTTTCCCATATAGTGTTATATAATTCCAAGAGAATCCTCAAAATGCTTTCAGAGAAATATTTAAACATTATGTTACATGTATTACCTGGGGATATATTCTTGCTGATATCAATAGCTTTCTCAAGTTCCTGCATACAAAAGCATACATTCAGTATAGTATCTTCATGTTTACCCCACCTACATTATCATTCCTCATTCTCTTCAAATAATTGTCTTTTAGTCTGGTGGAAAACTGTAGTTTGATTTAATCATTACTCACTCCTTGGAAAGTTTCTGCCAAAACTTCTACTTTCTCATTATCAGAACTTCTAACTATTTTGTCAGTCCCAAAAAGACCTCAATGTGGTTATTCTTTGTCTGAATTCCATTAATTCTTCTAATTTGCTTGTATATATATCTAATGTCCTGGTATCTTTATTTTTCCACCCACAGACTTCCTCCAACTTTCTTTCTTTGATTTTTTTAAAAATACTTCTTTATGCTATTGCCTTACTTCTTTTCTACTTCATTAGATCTTACTATTCATTGTATATTTTGCTTTTTCACAGGCTTTCTTGCTTTCTTTAATTGCCATTTTATGGTCCTTATTCCATCATGGAAGCGGGATTTTAGTTTTGGGGAGCTTCAATACCTTAGGTTTTGCTATTGTAATGGCTATTAATATCTTTATTATATTGTCATTTAAATTTTCTATGTCATCATGCGCACACTGAACATTCACAAATTCAGTACACTTACTTGTAAATAGCTCCCAGTTAGCTTTCTTAAAATACCTGGTGGGTAATTTTGCATTACCTTCAATATTACCTTGCCTTGAAATGTAATAAGTATAGGGAAATGATCACTACCCATTCCTTCTTTCTTATATATTTTCCAATTGCATCTACTTCCAATATCTGCTGTTATAATTCCCAGGTCTAAGCAAGAAAAACATGAAATCTAGCTGCCATCATGTAAAACGACTAGATTATTTTCCTCAATGAACTTTTCTAAATATGTGCCATTGTTGCTTACTGACCACAATTTTTATGACTATTTAGGTCACCGCATATAACATATGATCTTGTAGCATTCTTCACTACTTCTTTTAACTCCGAGCATTCTAATTTCCTACACGTTATAGACATAAATCCTTATAGAGTTTTCTCTTCTGCATTGGGATTTCAACAGCATTATATATGAGACTTACTTCTTTGTTCTCTACTGCTATGTAGTTTAATCATGAGTGATGTGGAGAAAGTGAATAAGGAAAAGTTATTTACTTGTTCCCATAATATAAGAACTAGGGGGCACCAAATGAAATTAATGGGCAGCAGATTTAAAACAAATAAAAGGAAGTTGTTCTTCACACAGCTCACAGTCAACTTGTGGAACTCCTTGCCTGAGGAGGTTGTGAAGGCTAGGACTATAACAGGGTTTAAAAGAGAACTGGATAAATTCATGGAGGTTAAGTCCATTAATGGCTATTAGCCAGGATGGGTAAGGAATGGTGTCCCTAGCCTCTGTTTATCAGAGGGTGGTCATGGAAGGCAGGAGAGAGATCACTTGATCATTACCTGTTAGGTCCACTCCCTCTGGGGCACCTGGCATTGGCCACTGTCGATAGACAGGATACTGGGCTGGATGGACCTTTGGTATGACCCAGTATGGCCATTCTTATGTTCCCACTGGAAAGGACAAATGTGTCCTCCTCTTCCTAATTTTTATTCTTGTCTAAAGACAATATACCCTGGAATTTTAAAAGCACGATTTTAAACAACCATGTTTCTTGGATATATATGACATGTGGTTTAGTATTCATTTCCAGGATACTTTCTTTAAGTTCTTGACCAAAGTTCTGTCAAACTGTGAGCATTCTAACAAATGATTGTAATCCCCATAATAGTCAGATTTCACCATAAACTTAATTCAAAATTGCATGAATACAATCCATTGACAGATTGCTAACCCCAAAGGGTTCGCAGACCACAGGTTGAAACCACTGACTTAGAGGGATCTCTATGTCATTCCCCCCCTCCCCCATTTTTTACAGTTTTCCTTACTGTTTTTGTCTGCTACCTTGTTTCCTGCTGTCCCAGCATATTCTGGGATCCATGATATTTCAGTGTTTACTCCCATCTGTGCTAATTCTGTTGTTGGTAACAATATTTCATTAATTATATCACTTCTGCTATCTAAATTCCCATTTTTGATTGCCAGCAGTTCTGATAGTGAATCTAACAAGATGACAACAGAGGTAGGTCACACATCCAGTATCATACTAACATTGTCCCCGCTAGTTTGGCCATCACAACAGCTACAAAATTTGATAGTTTAATAGATTTCTTCATTCCAGGATGCAGAATGCTGTCCTCACTCTCCTAGTTTTCTCATTTTTAGACCTATCCGTAAAATGGGGCAAACATTGCCAAATATTATCATTATAGATAGATAGATAGATAGATAGATAGATAGATAGATTTGCTATAATTAATACATTTAGCTGTCTTTTTTCCCCCTTCTTTTAATTTCATTATATAGTTCCACATTTATATCAGGGGATATCAGGGGTAGAGAGTGATTTTCCACTTACAATGCATTTCCACGTGGCTATATATGCTAATTTCTTTTAGATCTTTCTTTTCTTTTAATTCTTTAGTCCATACTTTAATCATATTAACATGGGGCATTTTTAGTTTTATTTCCCCCATGTTGTCCACTGAATTCCCGGAATTTATCATATATTTGTTTAGTGTTTCCATCTTCCCAGTTTCCTATAACTTTTGCCCAAAAGGTTAAATCCAATAATTTCATTCTCAATGCTACAGACATTTCACCAGCAGCTATCTGCAGTACACACAAAGGGACACCACATGCAATGCATAATGCCTGGACTTGGATTGAGTCTAGCTTCCTTAAATTCAATTTTGATGCTGAACTAAATGCTTGGCATCCGTATTCAATTATTGGTCTTATTAATACTCTATACAGCATTATGATAGCGTTTTTTATCTGCAACCCTGGTGGTTCCAGCAACACTTTTAAATAGATTGATTTTACCTTTACATTTATCTTCAATATTTTCAATGTGATCCTTCCATGTTAGCTTGCTATCAAAAGTCACACCCAGGAATCTGTAGCTTTTAACTATAACAATTTGCTGTCCATAGAGACACAGTTTAGGATCTGTTTTAATTTTCCTTTTTAGTGAATATCATTCCTTTAGTTTTGAGAATTTAAATTTAAAGCCTCCCATGTTTCCCCATTCTGCACTTTTTCCTAAGTGCTTCATTTATTCGCTTCTCAGCTACTTTCTGGTTTGTTTTAAGACCAGATGGTAGTCATCTGCAAACAAGAAAATGCCTATTCCTTCACTCATTCTTTTTGGGAGATCATTTATCATTACATTGAATAAGGTAGGACCGATGACATTACCCTGTGGAGTGCCATTTATGATTGTATTTACTCTTTATGCCTATTTACTCTTCCTTTTATGCAATAATCCCTCTCTCCTTAATGCATCATATGCTTTTTCAATATCTAGGAAAGCTAATATATATTCTTCATTTCTCATACTTTTTTGTGCTTCTGTCTCTACTCTTACTATATGATCAGCTGTACTTCTTCCCAGACTGTACCCAATTTGCATATTTTCTATTTCTCTCCAGAAATGTTGCTAATCCACTGGTAGCTCACCTTTTCACCATATACTTTTGTATAGTTTTAGTAGTATTTTCAGACTCCCTTCATCCAGATATTTTAGCACCTCGTTACATACACAATCCTTGCCTGGTGTTAAGTTTTTGCTTTGAGCTATAGCTTTTTAAAGTTCCCTCATACAGAAGATTTCATTTAATGTCATATCCTCATCTTTCTCCCGCCTTTTCCAGTTCTCATTATTGTCTTTAATATTTTTTTCCTCACACAAGTTTCTATAAACTGATTTCACCATTACTAATGTTGTGGAATATTTCTGCTATTGCTTCTGCTTTTTCTTCATTTGAGCTTTTTATCCCTTATCTTCTACAATGAGACTTGAAATATAAACTTGCTTTTACTCTGTATTCCATTCCTTGTGCTAATCTGCCTATATACTCTGATGTTTTAGTATCTTTATTTTCCCACAGTACTTTCTCCACTTTTTTTTTGCCTTTTTAACAGTCCTCTGTGCAATTGCCTTTTTTCTTTTATATTTCATTAAGTCCTCACTATTCATTGTATTTTCCCCTTTTTTATATGCCTTGTTCCTTTTCTTAATTGCTGCTTTTTTTTTTTTTATACACTCTACCTTTTGGATCTCTTGATATCTTAGGTATAGCTAACTTTGCTGCCATTGATTCTCTTGGTTATAATGCTACTAAATTCCTGAATGTCATCATCATTGTTCATTAGCACTTTCACTACATTTGCTTCTAAATGGTTCCCAGTTTTGTTTGTTTGTTTTTTAATATTCCACATAGGGGGCCTTCTGCCATCCTCACCATTGCCTTTACCTTTGTATATTATAAGCACAGGTAAGCGATCAACTTCCCAGCTGCATTTGCTTGTGATACTACTTGACCCAATCCCCCTCCTCCTTTCTAAGGATTTTTTCCTTTATTCTGTTCTATCAGCATCCTTGTAGCTCAACTGCTCCCTTACTAAAGGGGCACCACTTGCTCCCAGGAGTAGCGCATAACGTCATCTGGGTCTGTTAGGCCCTAACTGTCTTCAAGGGCCATTCGTTCCATGACAGAGTCATATAAATACTTCAGTTCTTACAGATTAGTGGAGATAAGGGTATATTTAACAGGGCCGGCTCCAGGCATNTCCTCACTATTCATTGTATTTTCCCCTTTTTTATATGCCTTGTTCCTTTTCTTAATTGCTTCTTTTTTTTTTTTTTTACACTCTACCTTTTGGATCTCTTGATATCTTAGGTATAGCTAACTTTGCTGCCATTGATTCTCTTGGTTATAATGCTACTAAATTCCTGAATGTCATCATCATTGTTCATTAGCACTTTCACTACATTTGCTTCTAAATGGTTCCCAGTTTTGTTTGTTTGTTTTTTAATATTCCACATAGGGGGCCTTCTGCCATCCTCACCATTGCCTTTACCTTTGTATATTATAAGCACAGGTAAGTGATCAACTTCCCAGCTGCATTTGCTTGTGATACTACTTGACCCAATCCCCCTCCTCCTTTCTAAGGATTTTTTCCTTTATTCTGTTCTATCAGCATCCTTGTAGCTCAACTGCTCCCTTACTAAAGGGGCACCACTTGCTCCCAGGAGTAGCGCATAACGTCATCTGGGTCTGTTAGGCCCTAACTGTCTTCAAGGGCCATTCGTTCCATGACAGAGTCATATAAATACTTCAGTTCTTACAGATTAGTGGAGATAAGGGTATATTTAATCCTGGAAATTGCTTGTGGAACTCTGGATTCCATGTTAGATGAGACCACTTGGGTCTTTCCAAGTATTCAGATACAAGTTTCACACAGCATAATATGGTGGGAGGACTCCTTGCCAGGCTGGCCATAACTTTGATTAGAACAGTGACCAAAGATACTACTTAAATATGTATATACATTCCAGATGGGATCCTCTATAAACTCTTTAAATTCTTTGTGGAAATGGACTTCCCTCATTGAAACTTGGACTGCACGCTGAATTAAATGAACCAATCCTTTTAGAATAGGTAGTTTCTGGCATTCCCTCTTCTAAACAGGCAGGGACCCTGACCCAAAAAGCTACTAGGCAGTCAGTTATTGAACATAGAAAACACTATAGTTCTGATTTTGTTTGCAGAAAATCCTTTCATATTGCAGCCATCCCCTTATCTGCCTAATATTTTGCTTATCTTCAAATTTGATGAGGAATCTTAATTGTTCAGGTCCTATCACCATATCTCACTCCCTCTCCTGGATATTAACATGCTTTCCAAGATTCTAGCCACAGGCCTGAATCTGCTTTTAGCCTTATTTATTACACCTAATAAAGTTGAATTTATAACGGGCAGTCAAGCATTAGTGAATTTTAGGAAATTGCTTCATGACCTTGGTCTCTGTGTCTGGAACATGATGCTGTCTCCTTGGAGGCAGACAAATGATTGGACAGAGTAGCGTCAAGGTATCTTTTTGAAGCAATTGTTTTAATTTAGGACCCAACATTGGGTCTAAATTCTGAATGAGTCCCCAACTACTACAGTGCTCAGATCTTCTCTGAACACTTTAATGTTAGGTAGGGAACGATGACAGGGGTACCCCCAATCCTCTGTGACTGTTCACCTTAAGAAGGCAACTAGGAGACCCCACATTCAAAATAGAGTTTGCAGTCTGATAAAGATACACAGAGTTCATAATCTCACACAGAATTCATAAATTGTATAAACAGATCCCCAAATCATCATAATTAGTATGAAAGTTTATTTTGCTTTCAGGAAGCACAAAAGAGTTATAGTTTCTGAGGGGAAAAAAAACAACCAAAAACTATTACTGCTTGAGACACTGCTTCCAAATCAGAAGTTATGGAGGGCCCTGTAGCCAGTCCCACCTCTACTATGTACAAGTGGAAATGTTACTGTAATACTTATTGCTCTAGTTCTGGACCACATGGTTTGGAACATGAGCTGCTTTGTTCTGATGAAGAGTTTGTGACTGATGATAAGATCAGCCTCCTGGGACCTAAATGTCTAGGATCAACATATATACTAAAGGTACCACCTAGCCTAGGACCATAAATGTGTTTAGAGATTCTACAGCAGCCTGAATGGTTCAACCTGAGCAATGGTATTCTATCATTAACAGTGTGATTAATCAAGATTATGTTTTTAATTGCACGATTTTTAATTGCACGATTGAGATTTTTTTTTAATTGTGCGATTAATCGGCAGCCCTATTATATATATTTTCTGTCTGCTGTCATTTAGCCTCTTTGGTAGTACTCTGTGAACACCAGGGAAGTACCAGAAAGTTTGGTGTTTGGATAAACAAAAATATGGATACAAGGAAGACTTACGTAGAATGTGGGAGAATTAAGCACAGATTCACTCAAAAAACACACTTAATGATGATCTCATAACATGCATGAAGAGTGCCAGAAATGTTCATGGCACTAAAATAAAAGTTATGGCCCTTCCCCCAAAGAGTTTACAATCTAAGTTAGTTACATTAAATGCTGAGTGAAGATATCAGACACTGAGGGTATTTCTACATGGGAATGATGAATCTAGGGCAGGCCAGGGTAGCTTACTTTGGGCTCGCAGGGGTTAGGCTCCGGAGTTGAAAAATCACTGTGTAGATGTTTGGGCTCAGGCTGCAGCCTGAGCTCTGGGACCTTGTGAGTGTGGGGGGTGATGTTTAGCCCCACATCCCGAGCTCTGTGAACCTGAGTCAGCTGACCCAGGTCAGCTGCAGCTATGCTTTTATCCCTGTGTTGATATACCCTGATGGGAGGAATAGGGTGAGGCAATCACAAATTTACAGCAATAATATCCTACTTTTTCTTTGGTTAGTAACAGAAACGTGGACACAAATAGAGGAGAGCAGCAAAGTATTTAGCCAGTTGGCAGTAGCAAAAGACCATCATTTTCTTCAGAGATGGTCCAAACTCCTGCTACTGGCCTCATTGCTCACTTGCCTTAGCTATTTTGAAAGGTACTTCGGAACAAAATACAAATCACTGTGGTTAACCCTCTTCTCTTCTTCTCCTGGTAAGGAGACTTTCTCAGCTCCCTACATTCCCCCCCGCCATGAGGAATAAAGTCCTTTTCATATGGACTTTGCTCTGTATGGCCCTCATCCCACAAAGGGACCCACAACTGCAGACAAGTCAAGTTTCAAGACTAGGGTTTTGTTTGTTTATTGCTGGATAGGATTTTTGTTTTGTTTTTTGGATGCGGGGGAGGGAATGGAAGGGCTTAAATGGTTGTTTGGGATTCTCTCCATCATTCTCTATGATGCTATATGGTGAAAAAACACATTTAAATGTTTGTTGTGAGAGTATCAGGAGCAATTTTTGGTATGAGAATGCAATACAAGGTCATTCTATTATTCTATTCAGCTGAAGTATTTAAATACTTGCTAATCACAATGTTAATTCTACTCCAACTTAATCACCCAACAAAAGAATACATCTATTGCCCTCAGTTTTTTCTCTACACTTTCCTATACCACTACTTACCCTACATTCTACAGATTGAATAGGAGTTAAATTTTTAAAAGGGTTAAGTAAGATAGGAGCCTAAGTCCCATTTCCAAAAGTAACAGGTATTCCGGAGCCGATGTCTCAGTGGGACTTAGACTATTAAATTACTAAGGTGCTTTTGAAAACTTTACCCGATGATGAGCTAGTCACTCTTAGTGGATCCTTAATAGGCAAGAAGAAGTTTAATCTGATTCCCCTGGGAGATATTGGATCTGAAAAGGTTGAATGAGTTTTCAATTTTGTTAAAGTGAGTTTCAATGACCTTACATGAATATGTTAAGAAACTTAAAACTAGTGTATGCATCTGTAATTCAGATCTGAGGCCACCCCTTCCTCCTAAATAGTAAAACCAATATACACAGTTTACAGAGAGAGATTTTAAAATCAGCAGAATCATTATACAGTGTGTTTATTTATGACTGTTGTGTTATTTTTTTGTGACTAAGCATTCCAAAACTCTTCTTTTCTGATTTTACAAAGTTCTGATTGTAAGCAATCCTGATGTCTACTAATAGATTTAGTAGTCAAAAGTATTCACTAAACACTTGCATCGACATAGAGAGCAGTGCACTGTGGGTAGTTATCCCACTGTGCAACTGGCCGCACGGTGCTTTGATTTGCACTCAGTAATATGACCACACTGACATTGCTGAACACTAACACAAGAAGCCCACAGAAGTGGGGGGGGAGGGGGCGGAGAGAGTGGGAGAGAGAGAGGGTGTGTGCATGTGTATGTTGGGGATAGGGTGACCAGACAGCAAATGTGAAAAATCGCAATGGGGATGGGGGGTAATAGGAGCCTATATAAGAAAAAGACCCCAAAATCGGGACTGTCCCTATAAAATCTGGACATCTGGTCACCCTAGTTGGGGAAGCGTGTGTGTGTGTTGGGGGAGAGTGTCAGCATGCTGTCTCTAAGTTCAGACAGCAGCTGGAAGCAACCAATCCTGAGGCAGAAGCTGGTGCACAGAGAGCTAGTGTCCCCCTGCCCCCCTTCCCCAGCTCAGCGGAGACCAGTACACTGGTGGGGGGAGGGGGACAGCCTGACATCAGCCCCACCTCCCTCCCTGGTTCTACACAGCATGAGTCTCTTCCCCTTCTCTCCCCGCACCCTGCAGCACAGCCTGCCCTGCCTGCCTGCCGCTGCGATCCTAGTGCCGGGAAGAGCAGGATTCCACTTTAATGTTTTCATTCTGTGATTCCCTCAGAGTTCTCCCACAGCCTCCTCTCCCCACAGACCAAGGGGATCCATCCCCTCCCCTGTAGTCCAGGCAGGAGTGCATTGCTGCCGGGAGCCAGCATGATCAGCTGGGCAGTAGCTATGTGAGCTCTCCATGATGAGTAGTTTCTAAACTACCTGGGGCTTTGAAACAGGAGGGGCATATGCCTGTGTAGCTGGATGCCGGGCAGTGGAGTTCAAAACAGTGAGCAGAGTGGTCATGGTGGGCATTGTGGGATACCTCCAGGCTAAGTTCCCTGTAAGCTGCGCAGCCGTGCAGCAGCCTATTCAGTGGTGTGCAGGCCCTCAGGAAACCTGCCGCAGACGGGAGAGGAGCGCCCCTCCCCCAGCCCCACTAGCCCAGGCGGCCCCTCAACCTGCCAGACGGGGCGTCCCTACCCCAGCCCAAACCTGGCCTGGACTCAGCCGTGGTGCGGCCTGGACCCAGCCGTGGTGGCCAGGCCCAAACCCAGACGCGGTTGGGGCAGAGCGGCACAGCACGGATCCAGCCGCGGCCAGGGCAGCGCAGCCCAAACCTGGACGCCCCTCCTGAACCCAGCCACGGACGGGACAGCGCAGCCCAAACCCAGACACACACCCCCCAGCCCAGGTGTTACTGTGGGGAGAGAGGGCTGGGGGGGAGTCATAGCCATAGCCCCAGAGCACCTTCCTGCACTCCAAAGCCCTCATTCCTGGCCCCACCCTAGAACCCGCACCCTCAGATGCAGCCCTCACCCACTGCGCCCCAACCCTCTGCCCCACCCCTGAGCCCCGTCCCACACTTCAAACCCTCCATATTGGTGCACATAACAAAATTCATTCCACACACGGGTGGGAAAAATTAGAGTGAGCACTGCCTCCAGGTGGCCAATTATGGTGAAGCGATGAATGCAGTGTCTACACTGACGCTTTCTCCATCTAACTTTGCTGCAAAAAGCCCTACACCTCTTTGAGGTGGTTTTATTTTGTCAGAAAAGCAGGTGAGTTTTGCTGGTGGCAGGAGCATTGTAGAGTACACACCTCCACTGTTTTGTCAACAAAAGCTGCCTTTTGCTGACAAAAATGGGTAGTGTAGACAAGGTCTAAGTGAAATCATCTTGTTTCGACTTCCTGGTCTGTTGACTGAAATCTTCTAAAACAGGAGCACCATAAATGATGTATAGCAAATAATGAACAGCACATTTTGGCAATATATTTTGGATGACTAATTATTTACTAAAATGTGTGATACAGAGTTTAAGAACAATTCCAAGCATAAACAAACAGTCATCCAAATATCTGTAAACAAATAGTAAAATGTATAACAGTGGAACAAAACCTACCATTTTCATTTGCAGATTGAATAATGGTTATGGTCAAAATTGTAATTATTCACAAATGCCACATTCTCGTTCAACATATTGGTTCCCTCTTTATTCTTGAGAGATCTGGTTATTTTACAGACATTTTATTACTGATAGCATTGCAAAGCCAAAACAGCTATGCAGAATGAATCTGTATTATTATCTGCTTCATGTAACATCAACAAAAATTGTCCACTAGGCTCTAGTTGCAGGATCTTTATTACTGGTATTGATGGATGAGCCAGTAAGAGTGCAGATTGCTTTTCAGAACTTAGATTGAGATTGTAGGGCTGGCAATTATAGAAATCATTCGTTGATTTACAAACAGAGCAGGTCTTGAAAGAATAAGTATGGAACCTTATGATGTCATTGTCATGGAGCCACTTTTTAAATTGTAGCTGCACTTCAATTCACATATCCAAAGAACAAGAGGATGTCTATTACTTTGCAGGTAGTCTAGGTAACTACAGTATGCTGTTTTTACTGTCAAATGCATGTTACAAGTCCTGCATACTTATACATTTTAAAATACAGAAGTATATATTCCTGTTGAATCTTAGGTAAATAATTTACTATATCTATGCTTCTGTTCCGCATCTTTAAAATGGGTACAATATAATTTCCCTGTTCACAGGTGTGTGATGAAGATAAATACAATAAAACGAACTGAGTACTCAGACACTTTGGAAATTGGGTTATATAAGCATCATAGAAACAGTTTTCATTTAAACAGGACTTCTGTGAAAAGTGTCCCCATGTAGAGCAGCACTTAGGTTTGCTAATGTCAAATATTTTGCTTAAAGGATGGGATCTTTCTTTTAAAAAGAAATAGTTTCAAGTATTCTATAAGTACCAACTACCCTTCTATATTTCATCTCATTTATGTAATGCAAGCAGAAGCAGTTTTGAATAGCTCCGGAGAACTACCTCCAGATGTTTACAGAGTCAGCCATAAATCTAATCAAAGAAAGCAGCCCCTTATGCCATCTTCTGCTGAGTACCTGTAGTTTTTGTAATACTATGCACCTTAATCACTGGCAGCTTGTAAATTGCTTAAAATTAACCCAATAGGGAGTGTTCTTGTTGCACCTAAGACAAGATGGGTGAACTTGGTAAAGTTTTAGGTTCTGAGAGACTCACAAACTATATTTTCAAGAGTTCATTTTTTTTTTATGAGATCATAAACTAGTTTGAGTTTGCAGATATTTTTTCCTGTATGTACAACTAGTGGTATTTGAAATTTATATTATATCGCTTTCTAGCCAGTGCTATGCATTATTAAGATTAGATTATCAACTTACAAAATTAGGATGCCACAGGTATGTATGCTACCTCTGGGCTACATAATGGAGTCTTCCGTGGCTATTAGCTCCAGTCAGGGCTGCACAGAGGTTTTCAGGAGTCTGGGGCAAAATCTGAAACTGAAGCTCCCCATTCTTTAAAAAAAATTATGTTGGAGATAAAGAAGTTGAAGAAAAATACCCACAGAAATCATTAAACCAAAGGTGCAAAAACAGTGAAGGGAGGGGCAGGCGTGAGGTAGGATTCTAGAGTGAGCCTACTTTCACTCACCCTGTAGTAGCAGGTCCTATCCTGAAGAGCTGGGCCAGCATCCCTGCTCTGGGCATTGCAACCTGGTGCATGGGGGTCACAGCACCACTCATGTCTGGCCCAGCCATCCCTCCATCATGATGTATGGGGTGACCAGGTCAAACTGTAGTAGTGCTGCGACCCCATGGGACAGATCACAACGGCACTTGGTTTGAGGGCCCCTCTCACATTGAGGACCCGGGGCAAACTACTCTGTTTGCCCTCCTCCCCAGGCAACCACGGCTACAGTTGTGCATTGGGGTGTGTGTGGGTACAAGCAGGTGTCACTAGACTACGTTTATGGTCAGGGATGGAAGGCCTAGGGATATGGCTGAGGCTGGCAGGGCTCTCAGTGCCATGGTTAGGATTTGTGAATGGCGGGCACCTAGAACAAGGATTAGATGTTTGGGTTCACAGGAGCGCTTGGGGCAGGGTTAAGATAGCCCACAGCAATACACCTTATGGTTAGGGCAGGGGCCAGCAGGGATTCCTAAACTGGGTTTAGGGTTAGAGCCATAGGGCTTCTCGGCCCTGGATTAGGGTTGGCGAAGTGAGGGCACCTAGAGCTAGGCTTAGATTTAGTGTTCGCCGGACTCCCCATGCTAAGGATAGGGCTCCCCATGGTAGGACTAAAGAGATTCAGGTTAGTTCTGGCTCTCACAGGTCTCTCTGGGCTAGGATTACGGCTGAGGCCAGCACACTCCACAGGCTATAGTTAGGGCTAGGGCTAGAGCTGGCAGGACTACCTGGGTCAGGGAGACAGCTGGGGCTGGCTGGGCTAAGCAGGCTAGGTCTAGGACCACTAGCAGTCTCTCAGCTAGGTTTAGGGTTGGCACCAGCAAGGTTACCTGGTCTACAGATGGGCTGGGTTTAGGTCTGGAGCCAGCAGGGGTCCTTGGGCTAGGGTGATGGTCGGGTCTTGAGATAGATGAGGATGAGAGTTAGAGCTGGGGTGTACTTTTTTCCCCCCACAACTAGGTTCATTTGGGGGGTTAGTATTTGGGTTATATTTAAGGTCATTAATTGCACCTGATATAGGCTTATGTTTCAGCCTGTTCGTGGATCTTCGCTAGGGTTATGCTTTTGGTCTGAGAACGGCCCTGGGCAATGGTTCTGTTTGGGATTGATGAATTTGTTCAGGCCAAGGTGGATAAAAAACAATGATAAAAATATTTTTCTTTTAATTTAAATTAAATACAGGTTTAATTTTAAAAATAAACTTATTTAAAATTATATTTGAAATTATGAAAAGCTATGTTATGATAAATGTATTATAATCTATTACAATAATTTAAATTACATTAAAATATTAAGCAGTTCATGTTTGCTGCTCAAATTCTAAAGAAAATCAAACCACTGAACTGATGGAAGTCACTGACTAGGCACCTGCAACCAGAATTTGTTGCAGTGCTAAACCAGCTTTTGACAGTAGTAGTCTCTTCAAGAGACTATTCTCTCCATTTCAGTATATTCAACTAGTTCAATTCAATGACTAGTTCATTCGAAGTTAAGAAACCTACTTGGAGTTGAAATGGAGGAAAGCTTAATTTCCTGTTCCAATCTATGAAAAAGAAGTAGGTGTGACAGGATGAGATCTTCTTGTTCCTAAATCTTGAAGGAAAAAGGGTAACCAAATACAACCTGTTTAATTCACTAACTAGAGATAATACTTTGTTTAATAAATCAGCTAGTTTTTAATGCAAAATATATTTTGATTAACTTTTTGAGACTCTTTTCTTATGTATCCAGGACATTTAAGGTAGTTTTATGTAACTATTTTTTTTAAATGCTGGTTTTGTATATTTTAACTGAATTTGAATTTCCATCCAAATAGAGCTTAATACAAATCACTAGTAAAAAATAATCCTAAACTAGTAAATAGGAACTGCATCATTCACCACTAATATAATAAAAAAAAATAGATTAAGAATCTGAACAAATATAAATTAAACTATACAAATGCTTGGCAGAATTTGATTTTTTTAAATGTTTATTTCAAAGCATTTTGTCTATTTTGATTACTTACCTTATCATAGTTGGGGGAAACTAAGGGTGGGGTAGACAATTATTAATGAGCGTAGATGGTGAGATTCAAAATGTTAAAGCTCTATAACAATTAAAACACAAATTGTCAACATCACATGTCAAAATACACAAAGCAAGTATCCTTAAATCAAACTCTAATAAGTTCTTGAAGAATTTTTCATACTTTGCCTATCTGTAAATTTCTGTTATCATCAATTTAAATATTTTGTCATTGGTTTGTGCATATATGGTAAAATCGACATTTACCAGTACAAACATAATCCTTCCAATCCCAATATACAATTTCTTACATAAATGTGTATATATCTAGTGTATCTTCCTGGTTAGGAAAAAGAAGCACCAAATTTAGTGTAAAGGGCAATATTTAGTTTAAATCAACCACGTTTTAATGGTTAATCAGTGAGAACCGATCTTTCTTTAGGAAAATAGTTAAAAAATACAAATGCAAAACAAGATTAAAATCAAAGGTTTAAATCAAACTTTCTTGCTTGTTGATTTCAATCATGATTAAAATCAATCTATCCTGCTTCCCTCCTACTTCTCTGACCTTTTTTTTTCAGCATTTGTTTTGGTGGCCACTCCTTCACTCCTCTCCCCTGGTCTGTATCTTTGAGCTCTTCTCAGATCTACAGACTTCAACCTGGCTGCTTGTATTATGGTGGAGCATTGCAAAAAAGAACTTGCAGTCACATTAAAGAAAAGGTCAACCCTGAGCTACTCAATAACCCACCTCTGTCTTGTAGGCTGCATTTGGTCTTTCTGATCTAGCCGTATGAGTCTCTTTTATATTGTATTATGAAATCAGAATTTCTTAACTAGGTAAGGATTTGCAGCTAAATCACTTGAAGTATTTCCAAACTAAAGCCAATTCTTATAAGGTGTTGATGAGCTGTTGAAAACTGACATGAAGAATTCCCAGCATAATCTGAAATGTGTTGCAATACTTCACAGAATATTTTACAATAGCAAATTTTAGTGCAAAACAATTGTAATCTAGTAACAAAGGAAGAAGATACATTCATTTGCAGCTAAAAACAGCTGATGATAAGAAGCCCCAATAGAGCTTTATTTTTTGAAAAAGAAACTTTCTAGGCCCCAGATAAAAGCACATGCGGCAGACATGTTTAATAAAACACAAGACAATGGGGTGTGATTCCCCTCCCCCCCCCCCCCAGGCCTGCACTCTATTTTTAGAGTGCTAGCTCCTTGAGCACTCATGTGAGTATCTCTCTTTGAGTAGGGAATCACATCCCCAGCTCCAAGTGTAAAAACACCCTAACAAGACTATAAAGTAACTATATTTTGTGCTAATGAGATCAATATTCATTAGGATATAGGATTTTTCACCAGATCTGTGAAGTTCTATTGTCTTTGCTTCTCAGTCAGATATATTTTGCAATCCTTTTCTCAGGTTATCGTTCTTATCAATAAAAATGAAAACTGATGTCATACTTTTTAAACAATTCCTACATTATTCATTTATTTTTAAATGCAGTTTTGGAATGTTCTTTGAAAGAAGAAGTGAATACTTGGCTTGTTCAATTTCTTATACCAGCTATTAATTGTGCATTAGAGAATTATTCTGTACAGTATGCAAGAGCTCCTAAATACCATATCATACCACTGCAAGAAGGCATTGACCAAATTTTTAATAGCCCAATGGTTACAGTACATATGCATTTAAGGACAATGTACACTCAGAAGAAACTAATTAACATCAGACACTAATTAGTCCCTCAGTATTTAGCAATGAAGTATCAGTAGCTGCCTTAGATGCCATATGCTAATTAGCATTAATAAACTTCAGAAATAATTGTCTCCATTGTTCTGTGTCATAATACTCCCTCTAATTGTACTTTGGAGAGCATTGGCTTTAACTGGTAGCAAGCATTACATTGCATTGCTTGAAGTTTAATGAGCAATTTACTGCAACCTGTGGCAATAGAAAAAGTGTATATACAGGAAGGGAAAAGATTAATGACAATTAAAAAATCCATAATTAACATGTCGGCTTCTGTGTGTCTCTAGCTACCCAGAAGTTCTATGGGATTGGAGATAGATTATTTGCCTCAGGATTGTCTGATCTGGCGATATGCAGCAAAATCATAAAAAGGTGATCTTGTGGTGTAATATGCCTGAATCACTGCCTCAGCATGCTGATGCTCCAGAACACCAGTTTTATCTCTTACACAAAACACTGCAAGCTCTCAAGCTAGAGTGTTTATGCTCCGCTTTTGGATTTTATGGATGTGTAGAATTCCATTTGTGTAATGGTGAGGAGGGGAGGAAAGTGCTATTTTTGGCTCACCTTGATCAATATGCATTATCTAGTGAAGGATGTTTTTCCACAGAATTATACTTTCTTTGTAACTTGAAACAACTGTAGCAATTGTTTTGCTTTTAAAAAGACAAAACACCAGGGTTGTCCTGGGGAAATGCTAGTTTAATAGTAGGGCAGTGGCATAAACAAGCCCACAGCCCTCAGCAGCCTGAGACTATAGAGGGCCTATTAAAGCTTCTCTGTAGGCTTGATACTAAGGTTACCTACAATCACCAACAGGAATTTTCTGGTGCTGAAGTGTTTTCCATGAAGGACTCCACAGTTTCTTCACCCTTCCCCCCATCCCCACCCCGTCCATTGATTAGGTGAGCAATATCCACTCTACACTGAAAGCTGACTGGTGCAAACACAGTGAGCACCCCTAAATTGACCAATGTCTCAGAGAGTGAAGAGCAGTAGTATGGCATGTGTGTGTGTGAGAAAGAGAAAAATCAGGTAAAAGAATGAAAGGAGGAAGAGACTAGCTGAAACAGTGTAACAGGAGAGGGGGAGGGGAAATCTGCATGCCATCCAAGAAGCCAGAAGGCCAAGGCTCAGGAGCAGGGAGTGGGATGTTTTAAGATGGACATTTTAGCCAAGCCTGTACTAAAAGTTATTACCAAAAAATCCTCACTTGATCCTACCATAGTTTCAGCTGAGCCAGTGACAGCCCTACTGTAGACAAGGTTCTTTTTGGACAAACTTTTTAAAAAATCTTGTGTTTAGTTAAACTCATTACTTTTTAGCAGTTTTAACTAACCTGGTGATTAAAAAAAAAAAATAATGAAGCCACCACTGCCTTTTCTACAGTAAGATTCCCTCCAGTTCAGCTGAACTGGTGGCTGCCCCAATGGTTTTTGTTTATTGTAATTTACCATTAAAAAAAAAAAGAAAGATATGTACAACTTTTTTGAGTGTGTGGGAAATGAAGGAGATATGGCTGGGGCCGTCGCTTGTGTAGGGAAAGCCCCTGGCAGGCCAGGCCAGTTTGTTTATGTGCCCCATCCGCAGGTCCGGCCGATCGCGGTTCCCCCTGGCTGCGGTTCGCTGCTCCAGGCCAATGGGAGCTGCTGGAAGTGGCGCGAGCCGAGGGACGTACTGGCCACCATGTCCAGCAGCTCCCATTGGCCTGGAGCAGCGAACCGCGGCCAGGGGGAGCCGCGATCGGCCAGACCTGCGGACGGGGCAGGTAAACAAACCGGACTGGCCCGCCAGGGGCTTTCCCTACACAAGCGGCGGCCCCAGTTTGAGAAACACTGCTCTAAAGAAAGAAGTAGCAACTCCACAAGATTCTTTCCAAGGAGTTTTGCAAGTAGTTTTTCCTTTTCTGTTTTAATTCTGTAGAAGGGGATCATTTAGCTCTTAGAAATCACAGTAGGAAAAGACTGATTAGGTTATCAAGTCCATTCTTCTTCCTGTATGTGAGCATAAACATTGTACCCAAAATGTAAATATATAGTTCCATTTACAACCTTTTATGTATTAAAAAGACAAGATCTTGTTCCAGTCTATGGGATATCGATGGATCTGAGCCCCCAAATTCCACTCTAGGTTTTGGTCTGCACTTGCAGTCCTTGGATTAAAAACACGATATGATTATGTTTTATTAACCAGAACAGCACTGATAGATTTATCCACTACCTGCAATACGATATGGAGATACAGGCTATTGCTATAGCACTATGCAACTCCTGAGCAACTGAAGATACCACGTCCTTCTGAATGTGCAGATCAGTAGAGGACACATCTTCAACGATTGTGTACCTTAAGGATTCATGCAACTCCTTTATTGTTCAACATCTAAATTTGTGATTTACCTGACACAATTTTGCATATGTTTATTTATGTTGATGACATCGCTTTTGCAGCACAAGGCAAAGACCTCACCACCATAGGTGAGGCCCTCTCCACTCTGCCCCAATGCCTCCAAAACCTTGGTAATGGCATCTTTGTTGTTTAGGTGAAAGGCTAAGGAACCACTTAGTGATACCGTTTGTCGCCAATGGCTTGAAATGAATCTATGCAAAGGACATGGGGTAAACTTGGATAGGAGCTTGACTTTTAAAGCCCATCTGGAAAAAAGATATGCAAAACGGTTAAATAAAAGGACTAACCTTATCCAAAAACTAGTGGGCATAACATGGGGTACCAATGTGCACACACTTTGAATAGTGACTTTAGCACTGTTATACTTGATCATAGAATATTGAACACCAGTATGGGGAGGAAGCTCACATACCAAATCTCCAGACGTGCAGGTTAAAGCTACAATGAGAATAAAAAATGGAACATTAAAATCAATACCTGTTCACTGGTTGCCCACTCTGGCACATATACCCCCACCCAAAATCTGGAAAGACACACAAAGCTCATGAGTACAATTAAACCATGGCCAAACTGATCGTACTAACTCATGAGGACCTCCAAAACCTTCCAAAGACGCATCTAAAATTGCACAAGTGTTTTTTAGGATTGGGCTAAAGTTCACTCAGTCCTGAGGCACATGGGAAAAAATTCTGGTATAATGCTAATATCCCAGACAAACACCAGATTGCGGACCCCACAAAAGAACTTCCAGGCTTCAACCTATCCCAGAAACAATGGTTTTTGAAAATTGCATGGCAGATGATGTCATCTCATACACCTTTGGATGATAAGAGACAATGAACAATGCAACTGTGGACCACATTGTAAATCGGTGCCTACTTTGATTTTTTGCCGGTGGCCTCTCTCAGACTTATATCAAGCCACTCCTGAAGCTACCCACCAGCTTGCATATAATAACCGGACTTGGTTATATGAATGTAGCTAATCACCTCTCTTGCCACAGAAAAAAGATTAGGATCCCATGCCCTCTCCCTCAAAATAATTGGAGGAAGGTGTGATGCCTAACTGCGAAAATCTTTCAGCTGAATTTGATTTTAAAAGCTCCAGTAAGGTTGGCTAGGAGGAAATTTCAGTGAGAGATGATGGAGCAGGGAATTTTGAAGAGTAAAGACAGTCATGTGAACTGTTGGCTGTG
This sequence comes from Platysternon megacephalum, assembly GCA_003942145.1. Lineage (NCBI taxonomy): Eukaryota > Metazoa > Chordata > Testudines > Platysternidae > Platysternon > Platysternon megacephalum. The sequence goes on from QXTE01000063.1 coordinate 4,352,243, forward strand.
CCTAACCAGCAGTTTGGGAAAATAATGTTGTTGGAACATGAATATCCTTATGTTGGTCCGCTGTGGGAAAAGGCTCTGGACAGAGTGGCTGTCTCACTATCTGTCCATCCAGGCATGCAACCTGTATTTCAGGTTCAGAGGGGAGGCTGGTATACTGACTTTTCACAGCAGAGCAGCCATGTAATTAGACCCCCAGGATCCTTTGAATATGCTCTGTAGTTCCCTGGTGGGCTCAGGCACATCTGATTCCATGTGGAAGCAGAGGTTGGTAGTGGAAATGCATGAGAACACTGGTTTGGAGTGAAAATTGACTGTATCCCTTTAAGACAAAGTCCAGTCTTTGAATTGGTAAGGTCTGAGAATTTGAAAACTAACAAACAGCCTAGTGTCTGTGTCTATGCAAGTTACCTCATTAACGGGGGGGAGGAGTTTTTGCCCCTAGCTAGTAACACAAAGATGCTGCTAGAAAAGGACACACACAGTCCACAATTGGATTCCTTTAAGCAAGAAGGCTCAGATTTCAACACTCCAGGAAAGGGAGGTGGGAAAGAAGTCGAACCTGAAAATGAAAGAGACAAGTTAACCCTAAGCAGGGAAATGAATCTTTTGTGTGCGCACAATACTGGGATCGGGAGACGCTCTACAAGGGATCTCCCAATGTGCAAAATTCCTTTTCATCCTTACCTCACCCAACCTTAAAATGCCAAGATGCCACAGATTTAAATGAAATGAAAGCTTATGTTAAGGGAAACACTGGAGTGAAAAAGAAGCTAATGACTATGTGCAAAAATTCAAGAAGGGCATTGAGCAAACTGACCTTTGAGACAAACTGTCTGAACAGAAGGTGTGGCATGACAAAAATACTTGTAAACACTCACTTGGGATAAATATGTTGCTAATGTCCAGAATTGTAAAAATGTACAATGTGTATGACCTTTGGGAAAAGCCCTTGAACATGCTAAAAAGGGTAAATGACAATACACTGTGCTAAAATCCCTTATGGTTCTGTTGTCTCACTGAATGAAAACACATTTCACGGTAGAAAGACTTATGGTACTTATATTTCACAGTTATTATCCATTTAGAACTTATCAGAGCAGAAAAAAATATTACAAGCCTGGTCTGCTGTATGGAAAGGGAAACTGAGGCACACTACCTCATTGATTTAATGTTTTATGACAAACCAGAAGTATCCTACCTAGGACACAGGGTGAACAGAGGGACAACTCACACTGAACCCTTGAAAGTAGAAGCCATTAAAACCTAGCCTGCCCATAGAACAAAGGAGCAGGTCCAATCCTTTAATGCAGTGTTTCCCAAACTTGGGACGCCGCTTGTGTAGGGAAAGCCCTTGGTGGGCCGGGGCGGTTTGTTTACCTCCCGCGTCCGCAGGTCCGGCCGATCACGGCTCCCAGTGGCCGCGGTTCACTGCTCCAGGCCAATGGGAGCTGCTGGAAGCGGCGGCCAGTACATCCCTCGGCCTGCACTGCTTTAATGGAATAGCCAACTATTACAGGAAGCTGGTAAAGGGATTTAGCGGCATTGTAAGGTTTAAAATGGAATTAACAAAGAAAAAGTCTTTTTTAGTGAAACATGATTTTGATAAACTATTTCTGTTACCCATGGATACTTCTAATATTGGGTTGAAAGCTGTACTGATGCAAGATAAAGAATGGAAATTCCTAGGATGCATTCAGTAGTGTCTGGAACACCCCTTTCTGCATCAATTTTGTGTTGGGAGTGTGATGCTGCATGAATGAAGATGACCAGTTGTATCATTGTTGCTACCACTACTATACAATTGCAACAAATCTTACACAAAGTGTATGATGTAAGGCAGGGGTCCCCAACGCGGTTCCCGCAGGTGCCATGGCGCCCGCCGGGGCGTCTAAGTGCGCCTGTGTACTGGCTGGTGGACGAGCATCCGCCAAAATGCCGCCGACAAGCAGCAGCATCCAGAGGCGTCGCCGCCGAAATGCCGCTGATTTTCGGCGGCAACGCCTCTGGATGACGCTGCTTGTCGGCAGCATTTCAGCATCGACGCCTATTGACGTTGCCGCTTGTCGGTGGCATTTCGACGGATGCTCATCCGCCGCCACGGTCCTCCGTGGCTCGTCGTCTGGCGCACGCCAGACGAAAAAGGTTGGGGACCACTGATGTAAGGTGTCAATAGAAAAGTTGTAATCTGTCAAGTATGATTATCCTGGTTAAATGTGTGTATCATCACTATATCTGAATATTGGCTATGTAATTGATTTCAATGTGTTTGTTCTAGGGCTGACACCCACAAGGTAGTTTACATCCAGTCTCACCAGCACATTGTGAATGGACTATTCAAGCTTGATGGGTCATTAAGAAGAATCAACTTTCCAGATAGTTTTTCGGAGGATGCCTCAGATAGCAAGGAACCAACAGCCACCCGTGTGATTCAGCAAAACATGTAAGGGCGTGTGATGTGGACATGTGACCTCGGACTCCACCTGTGTCAGTAACTTTCCATACACAGGGGCTATGGGCTTAGGGACAATAAATTTCCATGCACATGGCAGAGGATTTAAAAAACACCTGAGACATCTCCATTCTGCCTCATTCCTGCTCCAAATCTCTGGACTGTGGATTTACAACTAAAAGGAACTATACACTAAAGACCTTATAATCTTTTGGAAATCACCAGAGAAACTTTTTACAAGCAGGCAGACTATTCTATCACTGCTATAGACCTGATCTAAAGACTTGGCAATCATTTCTAATATATGATCATTTAGCCATTTATAACTCTAGTCTTTTCTTTTACTAATTAACTCTTAGTTAGTTTATTAAGGATTGGCTGACACCGTGATATGTGGGTAAAATCTGAAATATATATTGACCTGTGTCATAGGTTTCACCCCCACTCTGAACTTTAGGGTACAGATGTGGGGACCTGCATGAGAACTCCTAAGTTTATTTACCAGCTTAGATCAATATGCTCCCACCACCCAAATATTTGAGTCATTTGGGAAACTCTGTCTTCTCCCCCAAAATCTTTCC
>QXTE01000063.1:4363056-4405341 GCA_003942145.1 Platysternon megacephalum
CAGAGAAACTTTTTACAAGCAGGCAGACTATTCTATCACTGCTATAGACCTGATCTAAAGACTTGGCAATCATTTCTAATATATGATCATTTAGCCATTTATAACTCTAGTCTTTTCTTTTACTAATTAACTCTTAGTTAGTTTATTAAGGATTGGCTGACACCGTGATATGTGGGTAAAATCTGAAATATATATTGACCTGTGTCATAGGTTTCACCCCCACTCTGAACTTTAGGGTACAGATGTGGGGACCTGCATGAGAACTCCTAAGTTTATTTACCAGCTTAGATCAATATGCTCCCACCACCCAAATATTTGAGTCATTTGGGAAACTCTGTCTTCTCCCCCAAAATCTTTCCTCCCAAGTACTATAACCCTTCCCTGGGTAGCCTTGAGAGACTCATCCACCAATTCCTTGGTGAACACCGATCCAAACCCTTGGATCTTAAAACAAGGAAAAATCAATCAGGTTTCTAAAAAGAAGGCTTTTAATTAAAGAAAAGAAAGGTAAAAGAAAAACCTCTGGGAGATAGCATACAAGCTGATCTCACAGACAACAGATTTAAAACACAGAGGATGTTCCCCTGGGCCAAAACCCTTAGTTACACCAAAGAATAGCCAATTTGATTATTCCCCTAATGCCCAAGACAAGTTACAAAAAGAAAATAAACATAAGCTAATTCCTTTACTAAATACTCACTACCCTGTTTGATTCCTTTTCCTCTCTGGCCAGAACTGAAACTGACCCAAGACAAAGGGAACTTCCCTCCTTCCTTTTGAAACATCTTGTCCCCGCATTGGTTCCTCTGGTCAGGTGTCAGCTAGGCTAGGTTAACTTCTTAACCCTTTACAGGTAAAAGAGGCATTAACCCTTAACTATCTGTTTATGACAACCTGGGGGTAAGTGTCTGATCCTTTAGGAGTGGTAGAACCTCACATCTGATTAATTGGGTTTTCAGTAACCTCTCACTGTATTAGACCAATTTGTCTGGTTGGGAACCAAGGGCTGGAATGCCTAATGGGGACTTTTTTTGGCTTTTTGTTAACCAGGGTGGTGCTACAGAAGCTCTTTTGCTGCTAGTTTGGTTAATCTAATTATAGTATAAACTACTAGTTTTGGGGCGTTGTCTGCCATTTTCTGCAGTCTGCCCTGAGTGTAGCATTCTCGGTGTGGTCCATTCCAGGCACCTGATCACAGAGGGTCTTTGGATTCTGGAATTCTGGTTCAAACACTTAAAGAGACAGGTCTTTATAATTAAATTCAGATTGGAGTTTGGGTCAGGATTTCAAGATGCACTTGATCTCTAAATTCACCAGGAGTTGGATTCAGAAACATTTCTAATTTTGAAAACTATATCATTAGCCCACCATAAGTAGGTTAGATAATGAAATTCACCTGACTCATCCACATTATTAATACTATTAATATTCTAATTTCAAATTGTGCATTTAACATTTTCTTTTGTAACATATGCTTATATAAAATACATATTTCTATATTCATATATACACACAAAAGACAAAAATAGATATCACATAAGACACATTTGCACCTATTAATTAAATGCAGGTATGTTCATATTTTTATATAAAGTTTGTTGGAAATAACTGTTGTACTGTAGCTTTGTAATGTAAAAAAATGTAAACTGTCTTTCAGAAAATGTTTTATTCAGACCTAAAGGCATTCTCTTCTAGTAGTTAAAACTTCAGCTGTGGACCAACAAGGTGATTTATGCATTTGTACTGTATTTTATTCTTTAACTAAAGCCTAATGCAAATGGTTTTTTTCTGTTTTGTTTTGAGTTTCCACAATAGGCCCTAGGGCTTTTGATAAAGCTTTTAACTGGAAGCATTCTACCTTCACTCTTTATCAAGGTTTCACAACAGGAGTTATGATGTTGGTAGTTAATTTAAATGCATAATATTTTTCTCATTTTATATTTAAGATATTTCCTCCTCCTGTCCAGTTTGATGAGTACTGTATATTACAGCGATACATTTTTCTTAGTTTTAAATGTATTAAAAGCTAAAATAACTCTGCTAAAATTCTCACATTCTTAATGTATACAAAGCTTTACCAGTATCAGATTCCTACACAATACTATATATATTTCTAAGATGCCCATTTCCCCTTAGTATCCGAGGGCAAAAATACTGAGCATTTCTATAGGGATAATTGTGGCATTTGAGCACAGCCTATTATATAGGATGATGTAATGCCATACTGACCCTAGTGGGCGGATCAGGCGATATTCTGCCTCCCTAATGTCCCTTGTTGTGAGTTGCAAGTGGGAGGGAGTGCAAGAAATCTCTCATGCTCCTTAATGCCCTAATTCTGTCAGGTTCTTAAGCATGTGCCTGATTTTTAGCCTTCTCATGTGCTTAAGTCTGTTTTGGAATCTGAACCTAAGGGCTTGTCTTCATTACCGGGGTAAATCAACTTAAATTACACTACTCCAGCTACATGAATAATGTAGCTGGAGTTGATGTAGCTTAAGTCGACTTACCCTGATGTCTTCACTGTGCTGCGTCGACAGGAGACGCTCTCCAGTCGACTTTCCTTACTCTTCTTGGAGAAGTGGAGTACCGGGGTCAACCGGAGAGTGCTCTGGCATCTATTTAGCAATAGGCCCACTAAATCGACCCCTGCTGCATCGATTGCAGCAGCGTCAATCTCCCCTGTAGTGAAAACCAACCCTAAGGGATGCCACAATTACTCTCCCCTATGTAGCCAACCAGTCAGCTCTATATGTGCTATGGATCTAATTACTCCCCAACCCCTTCCAGATAAGTTGCTTCCTCTGGTGGCAAGGGAGTCATGGCTCCTGTCCTGTAAGTCAGGAGATGCAGTTCCAGCTGGCTCTTACTCTCCCTCACACTCTCACTGCACAGCTGTGATTTTACCCATAGTGCCAAAGCACTTTATACATGTGAAACACTTAAAAATATATGAACTAATTAATCCTCACAGCAGACTCTAATTAACCTTTAGAAAATTACTAATACCTCTATTTCAGACGGGGAACCTGAGACAGAGAAAATATGTGCTAGGGCAGCCCCAGTAGATTCTCTGGGCTTCAGTAAACTGCAGGGTTTCAGACCCACCAGCTCTTTGGAATTTCTACTATACTAAAGCCTGAGTTAAGCCTCTGAGCATTCCCATTGTGAACTAGATAGTTCCAGAAGGCTGAGTCAGATGCTTTTGCAGATGAAGCACTGCACCTTCTCTCTAACCTGCCTGCTTCCTTAGTACTTATTAAACATTCCAGTGTGACTGGGTGGTAGGAGATCACATTTGTGCTCTCCTAGAATGTTGTCATTTCACTGGCTCAGTTCCCCAACACCTCATTCAGGTGACTTTCTTTAAAAAAGTCACCAAAACTAAGCCAAAACACTTTGCTAAGAGGGACAGCAAAAGAGATTCTGAAAAACAGTGACATTTCCAGGTGCAGAGGTCAGCTGGAAACCTTCTTCTCAAGTGAGAGAGAGGTCTGACTCCCGTATTCTGCATTAAAAATCTCAAGCTAAACAGTGAAGTTAATAAAAGCTGTAGCACGTTGGACCATATGTAAATCATATGTATTGTGGTTAAGAGTTGCCTAATGAGCATGATGTCTTAAAAGCAAATATAATATTTAAAAATGTGGAAGATACAGTAATAGCTATTTAACTGCCACAGCTGTTTTTTAAACCTAAGGCTCCAACAACTTTTATATATATAATTAACATAATACATTTTAACTAACTATGGTAGATGTTGGGGTAGATTTTCAACAGCACAACTGGAAGTTAGGTACCGGGTGAAAATCTACACCTGGGATCGGCACCCTGGCAGGCCGCGGGCCAAAGGTTAAGCCCCCTGGCTGGCCGGGCCGGTATTTTTACCTGCTGCATCCGCAGGTTCGGCCGATCACGGCTCCCACTGGCCGCAGTTCGCCGCTCCAGGCCAATGGGGGCAGTGGGAAGCGGCGGCCAGCACATCCCTCGGCCGGCGACGCTTCCTGCAGGCCCTATTGGCCTGGGACGGCAAACTGCGTCCAGTAGGAGCCGCAATCGGCCGAACCTGCGGACGTGGCAGGTAAACAAACTGGCCCGGCCTGCCAGGGTGCTTAACCTTTGGCCCGCGGCCTGCCAAAGTTGCTGATCCCTGGTCTACTAGTTGCACTGTGCTAGCACCTAGAGGTCAGAGCCCTATTGTGCTAGGCACTCTACAAATATGACAACAAACCTGCAAAGTGTCATGCATCTTGCATGAAACTCATGCACTCCAGCAGCCTTGACTGAAAGTTATGCATTCAGTGGGGTATTAGGTATGCAGGAGACATTTGGTCTGCAATTTAGGCTGACTAGCACCTGAGTCACTCTAGCATCTGCTGAATAGGCAGCCTCAACCTCTTCTCTATTCCTCCTGCAGTTCCCAGCCTCACTGAGCAGCAGAAAGGGAAGTAGGTGGTGTTGGTGGGGGCTACTGGGTTGTAAAGGAGACAGGAAGTATGTGGGGGATAGGGACTACAGAGGGACGAGAGTTAAGGGAAGAGTAGGAACTGTAGTGGGGAATAAAGGAATGGAATGGGGAAAGGACCCTATAGCAAGCCCCTCCCCAGCAAATTCACTTCAATCCCTGGCTACTTCTAGCTCCCCCTAAGCCCTTCTCCTTCCATCACTTGAGGGGTACAAGGATAACATCCTAGCCAACCCCACTTGCTTCCAGTACTCAGTGGAGCTCCCTCATAACTTTTAGATCAGTGGGTAGGGTACTCCTCTGGGATGCAGGACCCCTGATTCAAGTCCCATACTTTGCCTGATGAGATGGGATTTGAACAGGAATCTGCCACCTCTCAGGTGAGTACCCAAACCATTCAGCTATGGGATATTTTGATGTAGGTCTCCTGTTGAAGCTGTTCCACTTGGCTAAATAATTAAATAGTCATTGTGCTATAGAGTGAGAATGACTTTATAGCCTAGTGGGTAGGGCACTCACCTGGAAGGTGGGAGATCCAGGATTCAGTTCCCCCTTTTCCAAGGGTTCCCCCTATACTTTTCACATCCCTGCTTGGATTCAGGCAGAGCCCTAACCCCTGAGCTATAGAGTCTCTCTCCCTCTCCCCTAGTTTTGTTCAAAAGTTCCATAGTGGACCCGGTAAACGTTCCTGACAAATGTTTCTTAAATGGATACCTTTCCGCAAACGGTTTCAGTTTTAACAAAAAAAGGTTTCAGTTCCAACAAAAAAGAGTCACATTTTGTTGAAAAAATCCTGACCAGTTGTAGAAAAAAGAGCTGTTACACTGGAGTAAGTTTAAATAAAGAATAGTTTAATCTTACAGTCCACTTACTTACGTCAGTCAAACTACAATGTTTTTGGCCATGCACTTTTCTTTAAGGCAAAATAAGACTCATATTAGCACTTTCAGTTTTTAGGCCACCTCCTGGAGTGCCAGAAATTCCACTGCAACAGGGACAGCTACCTGGCATGCATTACTTGCAAGATATCAGCAATGATAACTTTTCTGCAAGATGAAAGGAAACTTGGGACGTAACAAAGGACATTTTACAACTTACCTTCCATACTAGATGCTCCTCCTAATTCTAAAGGTTATGGTAAATCAATTCTGTAGGCAATAAGCATTTTGGCCCATAATAAATACAGTGGGGGTTAGGGTTACAATATTTCTGTAGGATAGCACAAAATCCCAGAGGATTGACTGATGAGTTTGTAGCTACTTTACATGAATTCGTCTCTACAGTATAAGCAGTTTGGGTAGTCAAGCTGACAAAATGATTCATGATAAAATAATTGAAAAGAAAAATAATTCCAGAATTAAAGATGATTTACTAGTGGGGGATGATTTAACCCGTGATAAGATTGCTGAGTTAGTCAAAAAAAGCTATAGAAAGTCACAAAATCATTATCTCCTGCATAATCCAGTGACAGTTCACAGAGCGTTAAAGTCAGCACAGGAAACAGAAATGATGTGAAGGTAAATACAAGCCCACATTTGCAAATGGACAAAAATACAAGCCATGCTACAAACAACATTACTTTAGATGCGGAGACGTCAGTCATATGGCTGACTTTCTGGAATGCCCTGCAAAATATGCAAATTGAAAACAATGTCATTTAAAAAATACATCAAGGGAACTGTGCTACACTTGAAGATGGAAGAAAATGGAACAACTCTGAACCAGTACAATCTAAGCTACCAATATATGAGAATAATGATCAGTTTGTTGAATAGGATTTAATTATTGATATAAAACCCATTTTCTTTATAATTATTCTTGAGAGTAATACTGAAGAGTAGAATGAAAACATTGAGAGCAAGTAACAAAAAGAGTACATGTCAAATTCACCAGCTCAAACGATTAAATGACTCCACTTCCTTTAGTCACCTTCAGTTGTACCTTACTCTGAAATGTGTCTGATTGATTTTAGTGGGTGTTTCCATGGAGTAAGAAACTATGGAGTATGATTTAGGGTGACAGAGTCTGGCCTAATGTTACTTAGAGTACTGGCAAATTTCAAACTATATCCCATATAAGAATTTACATTTGTTCAGATTACAAAATTTTCATTATGAGTGAAATCCTGGCCCCACGGAAGTTGATGGCAAAACTCCCATTCACTTCAGTAGGGCCAGGATTTCACCCTATAAGTTTAAATTAAGTGCATAAATATGTTCTGGTTTCACTTCAATTATTCCTTTATAGGAGGCAGAAATAGAACAGCAGGAGTGAAAAATGTAATACATTCTTGAGAACACTAGGCAAGCTTAGGCAAGCAAAATTTGTTCTATTCCAATCAGGTTCTTAGACCACCACCCACACAACAGTGAGAGGAAGCATCTGATTGGAAGGAAGGAGAAAAATCAAGATGGTGAGAGCGGCACATTGTGAATTAAATGAATAGAAAATCCTGAGAGATTTACTATGTAAATCTGACCTTTTTTCTTAGCCATGAGGAAACCCACTCAATGTGCATCCAGAGCCATCCCCATTGCCATATGAAAGGAAATGGGGGGAAATGGAGCAGAGAGAAAGAGAGGAATAAAATGGGACAAGGAAAGAGATGGAGAGGGAGCAGACAGAAGAAACAGGAGAGAAGAGGAAGAGTAAAGAGGAGAAAGAATTTGGGCGAGAGACGGAGGAAGAGGAACAATGACACTGGAGGGAACAGACAAGGAGGAGAACAAAAATGAGGGGTGAAAATGGTGGAGGAAAGAAACAAACAAGGCTAACATACATGGGGAGGGAGGAGAAAAAGGGATGAAAAAAATAAAGCGCGAAGAGACAAGCATATGGGGAAATCAAAATCTTAAGGAGCGGTGGGGATATAGACAAGGAAGAAAAGTAATACATATTAGGCGGTGGGAAGTAAGAGAGCAAACTCTCACTGGGAAAGGGTTGGGAGCAGGAGCAGGGCTGCAGGGGATAACACAAGGCTTCTGCATCTGAGGAGGCAGGACTTTTTCAGGAGAACACTGCTTTTGCTTGTCTCAAGCCCCATGGGTGGGGTCTTGTCTTTCATATCTGTAGCATAGGATCATACAAACTCCTTCCTTATGTCATAATCTGGTATGGATGTTGTGTGACACAATATTTTCCAGATGTACTGTGAACTCTTTCTTTAATAAATCTCCCTCCTAACTAGTGAGCAACAAGCCTCAGAAGCAGCAGAAGTTCACTTCAGAATAGCCCACAAAAGCACTGATACTTATGAAAACAATTTAGATTGGGTATTTTTCCTTCTTTCCATCTATCCATCCATCCATCCATCCATCCACCCATCTACATCCTAAATGTCTTCCTTTTTCCGCCCAATCCCTTCCAGCCAAATTCACTTTTACCTCAGTCTAATCTTCAAAGCTGCTACCCCACCTCCTGAGTATAATCATTATTTGGCTTATCCCCTTAACCCAAGGACTCCCACTGTTATTCTCTCTGCTTTTCTCCCCACATCACACACTCCAATGCTATTTGATCAAAGGGCTGTTTTGCTGTTAACTTGGCCACAGTTTTAAAGTTCCTGATGCCTCTGCTTTTACTTCTATAGGTTATTTTATTTCTGCCAGAGAAGTCAACTGAATTAGTGCATACAACTTGAAGTATTTTGTAGACCTTTTCTCAGTTAGGTCAGCTTATCTTTATATCACACAAAGTTGCTTATTGACACTAACCTTTTAAAATGATAAAATATCTACTTCTTATGGAAAAATTTAAAATATTTGCATCAGTTAAGTTAGAAAAAAACATCACTTTAAAAAAATACCACACACTGAGCCTATCTGAACTTAATATGTGAAACAGGCAAATTTATTCCTCTTACCTTAAAACTTACTAAGAATGTGAACAGCAAAAATTTAGATCCACTGCAAAATGAAACAGTCACTATAATCTCCACCAAGCAGCTATAATGCACCAGAATCTATTATATAAACCCTGCACCGATCTTTGCAATGCCTTCTAACCCTATGATTCTATATACATTTTATTTCTGGAGAGAGCCTGCAATAGCTGCTGCTATTTGAGTCTATAGAGCTTCCTGAACAGAAACCGCTAATCATGCCAAACATACCAGGCTTTCATGTTGCAGACAGCCCTTATTATTATTGGCAATGTGCATAGCACCACCGTACAAGACAGAGTACCCCACAGAACTTATAGTCAAAAGTCCTGACCCTGCCTGAGAAGTGTCTGAGTGGATCTCTGCACCCATTCAAAGACTCATTGAAGTCAATGGGGTACTATGGGTCAGTGAACATGTGTATACGTTGGGTTATCATTGAAAGACTTTGCAGAAGATTTGAGAAGGAGGGATATGAATGAAGGGAAAGGGGATAGTTTGGTACAGAAGACAATCATCACTGGGAAGTCCAGAACTACAATTCCATTTTAAAAGTATGTTAATTATTTCACAAGTGAATGAGTTCAAAAGATGAAAATTTTGTGTATTATGAACTCACTGAACCATCTATTGCCAAAGATCTTTTTGGGCAATATACTACTGGATTTCACATCATGCCCAGATGTGTCTTCATCCGATGACAATTTATTTCATTCTGTCTGAATAGTTCATGCCGCACTTTGGGCTGAGGAGAAAAAAAGATTGCCCATATGCTCAACAACATTCAAAATTAATGCTGACAGATTAGCAGTTTTACTGTGTCTACTGATGTCACTGTAGCTGTGATCCTTTGTTTTCCCTCCCTGAAGTTGAACATGGCCTCCAACATGAACAACCAGCAGCGGGGAAATGTGGGGCTGGACAGACAGTCCTTCAGTCATGTTTGCTTGAGTAGGGCAGGGCCATTAGGAGGTATGGGCAAATAAATCCCATATGCAGGTGGATTTTCTCAGGAAGAGGGGAAGGAATTATTGTACTTTCTGGGACAAAATGACTATCTTTGCGCCATCACTATCCTTTTAGAGGTCTGGCAAAATTCCCTCATCTGGGAGTCATAAAAAGAAAATGAGTCGGCAGCGGAACCTGACCCAGAATGGAGATGCTGAAGCAGTGGGTCCTTTCAGGTTTTAGGACACTTTTTAGTTACCTCAAAATCCACCCGAAGAACAATCAGTTGAGCAGAAGGTCAGCAAGCTGAGCTCTCTCCCATACCTCAATATTCCAGTTCCTCAGCTGGACATGCCAGAAACCTACTGTCGATAGCACCTGTGGGATATTCTGATGTGGTGAAGGCTGTTTCACACAAATACGAGTCTGGTAATTTGTCAGTGTGTTCAGAGAATCATGGTCTGGCTCAAGAGGGGTAACGAAGGAAACCTTCTCCAGAACCACCTATAAAACTCTACAGATAAAGGCAGTATGAATTGTGATGTGAAAGGCAATCATAGCAGCACCAGAGTTCCACCAGAGGTTGACATTTACTTTTTGTTCATGACTTCAGGAGGGAATGCAAGTAATCAGCAGGTGGTGAGGTGAGAGCAGGGTAGGAAGCCATCCTGGGATTCAGCCTAGTTTGATGGAGGTGAAAGGATATTTATGTGCCACGTGGGAGACAACCAATTATTAGTCTTCCTGGTCTGATGCCTTAAAAATGGCAGTCAGAATGCCACAACTGAAGGGAAAAGCTGTGAGAGGGGCTCTCCTAAAATCCTCTCATATGACCGCAACCTCAGAGTCTCAAACCCTGAAGTATCCAATGTCCTGTAAATGAGGGTCTCCACTTCCACAAGGCGGGACCTTCATGATGCGAGGATCCTGGTCAACACCTAGGTATGTGTTATCCCGCTGGGGAGTATCTAATTCCTCTCCCATGTACAAATCATTAATGTCTCCCTCCACCTTTTGTGATCACATGAAGAGTTGAGGGGGTTAGCCTTTGAGCCTTTGAGCTCCAGCTGGCCAGAGGTAGGTGCTAGATTTGAATATTATATCGTCATTTTATATGGTAATGAAACAGTCATGCTGAGTGCTGCGCTCTGTCTACTATGCTTGAAAGTTTTAAAGTACAAGAAAATTATATAGAGTGGGTAAAATTTTCAAAAACACCTGATACTTAGAAGCCCTAATTCCTGGTTTGTAGGTGCTACCACAATACCTACCATAAATAATCATTGTTTTGCTATCAGTACTTCTGTATCGTATGCATTGTATAAAGGTTACAAGTGGTTCAGGTTAATATGGTCAAGCGGAGTTGCAGGCACTGCATGGTCCCTCCTTACAATTCTTCCAGGACACTTCAAACCTACATTGCAAGAGCCCTCTTGTTCCATTCTTAGAACTAAATTCAGGAGAGACAGGCAATAGTGCCAACTTTTGCAATGATTTTAAAATAGAGGTGCATTTTAAACAGAGATTAGATGATGAGATAAAATTAATTTAGTCCACGACTTAAGAGGTGATCTGAAGCTGCAGAGGAGAAAAGTTCTGTCCTCCGGTAGCATACAGTAACAAACTCCACCAAGTACAATATGGAATATTCTCACTAGCAGATCAGAGTTTTTAAAACTAGGCCTATATTAGGATATTGTAGTTTATTAGATGAAAGAAGCCAAAGATAAATTGTCACCATTTTTACAGCTTCCTCAGAACACCACCACTGCTCCCCCCAGGTGCTAAAAGAGCTGCCTCAAATCTAGTCCACAAAGATAACTAATTTTAACAAGCTATTCACTCATCATTACTAATCAATAACCACCAGGGAGGACAGCCAAGTGCCACTAATAGTATTGCCGTCATTAGCATTTATGTCCAATTCACCTCTTGCTTTAATCTCAATTGCCTCCCTGACTTTGTGCCGCTTCCTAAAGCAGACTGGGTCAATCTAGATAGCTTCATCAAAATGAGGGATTATTTATTTCAAGCCGGGGCCAAGCAACTGAACACACTTTGTCTTATTAACCCTATAAACCCACATCTGAGAATTGGGAAGGATGCAGCTGGGTATCCATTATATAGTTCCTTTTAGGATAGTCATTTTTTGACATCTTATAAAATATGTAACACTTTAGGCAACAGCACAGCTAATGATACGATATTGCAATGAAATCCCTGTCTTGACCGAACTTTCAAAAGCAGCAGCAACACCACATACATTACTCCTTTCCTTGATTTAAAGAGACACATCCATTTTACCATAGCTGATTGCCGTGCTGCATTGAATGAAACCACTTACCACGTTATGCCTAATCTTCCCAACAACAAAAAGGATTTATTATATGTTTCATTTTCCTTGTGTTAAGGGTAAATTCTAAGCTTCTTTCTGAGAATTGCTACAGCAAGTTGGACTTGATTTACAAAATGAAAGCTTGGGGCCCAGTGGATAGTGACAGTGATCTGATAAGCAACACTGCTCGGTTAGAGTATCTTGCTTGAAGTCAGAAGACAGCTTCAAGTTCAGAAATTTCAGACTAAAACAAACAAGCAAGCACAGAATGCTAAAGTATTTAGTAATGATTTATTTTTCTTTTCCTTGGGTGCTACAACAAACAAGGAGGAGGCTAAGAAAGACAGAATCTCACACAAAAAAAGACAGACAAATTATTATGAAAATAACAAACCATTGTAAAACTAAGCATCTGGAAGCTTTTTTTTCTGAAATGAACCTATTTGATTCTTCCTTTTCTGTCGGACAGCATAGATCTCTCATTCAGAAATGATGAGCTCATTACATGTCAGAACTCTAGAGAGCTGTTTTGTCCTTGCCCTACTCCTTACCTAGTCATTTACAGCAGTGCAAAGTGGGTACAAAATACTACCAGTTCAGAATAGCCGCTTTGACAACCACTTTGCAGTGGTACAAACGACTACACAAGGTGTAAGTCAGCAGGACTCAATGAACTCAGATAAACTTTTGCCATTGAGAGAGCAAGATCTGACCCTTATGGTCTCTCTAAGTTCCATAGGCTATATTAGTCAGTCTCAAATTTATGATGCTAAAGACTATAGAGGGTTAAATCTGTATGCAATACAAAGGAATTGTGCTTCTTCAATAGTCTGCAAAAAGCACATGAACAAGGCTTAGCAGGCTAGGGTCAGAAATATGCAGAAAAATCATATGACATCTGAAGGCACTGGATGGACATCTGAAGGCACAAGAGGAACCATTTAATAAGGCTCTTCTCCCATCTTCATACTGCTCCTTCAGTGTTAATTTAATCAGAGATCAGATTCTGTGCTGCATCTCTCAAGAGATTGATAAAGGACAGGGGAGTTCACACCTCTGAATCTTTATTTCAGGCTGTCTGCAGACTCAGGGAGTCAGCACTACATCAGTTACACTCAGCTCATACTTGGAAGTGGGTTTTTTTGCAAACGGGAAGTCTAGAAACATATTATTTAAAATGGAAATCTTAGGTTCTGCACAATGTGAATGTGTCACACCAGCCACCTAAAACACATTAAGTGGGACAGGTTTCTGACATCCCTGATTTAACATAGCCAAACATAATGATAAATCCTGGAAAAGTTTTATTAATATTGCTGCATAATGTCCATTCTGAACAACAAAAAAAAGATGGACAGGTTCATTAGTACTGTAGCATACAAAGCAGCAACTCAGATGTAAGGTAGAGTTTATAAAAGAAATAAATGCAAAACATGTTAATATTTTGACAATGGTGATAATTTCAATAGCCCTCCTGAGAGAGGCTATTATTTATATTCTTAATGTAAAGCTTCTCCTCTGGCTGCAGTCAGATTTCTCAGGAGGAATCAAATGCTGCTGTACTAAAAAGGCTGCACTCTGCTTAACTTCCTTTTTTATTTTTTTTTAACTCATACTGGACATTCTGGTTCCTTTTTAGTATTAGAATTTTTTGGTACAGAGGCTTCGAGGTCACTAGTTAAATATTAGCTGCCAGATTCAGGGCCATGCTATGGCAGCACAAAAGGGCAGTAATATTGCTCTAATTGGGCAGTTTCTCGTGGCTTGCGAGGATCATTTTTTTTAACATGGGGAATTTATGGTTGCATATTATTGTTAGCTTTATTATGGCAAGAATTTTCCAATGGCTAAAAAAATTCCTTGTTCTGTGATGCGACCCACAAATGCTTTTAAATGCACATCAGATCCTGCCTTAAAGAGAAATCCATACTCCACCCTGTACCCCCAACCAACAAGCATGCCTGGGTTCAAAGCACATATAAGCATGGCCAAAGAGATTTTGTGTGAGGATGGTTGAGGGATTTGGGCTAAAAACCTAGGTAAGAGCCTGAGTAACCCTACAATGTAGACATACCCCATGTGATACTACTCATTGTCAATCAGTGGCAGGAAAACTGTCCTTGAGAAATGGTTGAGTCAAAAAATCACTGGCCCACATCCAGTTAAATCAGTGCAGTTAAATCAGCCGCAAAAACTTCAAGAACTGGCCAAATTAAAAGAGAGTTTCATGTCAAGTGCAACTGAAAGGACAATAAAAAAAGTTGTTTCTAATAGGGGAATGTAAAATAAAATGAGTTTGGCTGCTCATTTGCATCTTCATTCATTTGATTCATTATGCTTTTAGACCATTATTAAACTCCTAGCTGTGCCACCCTCATTCGCTCATATGTGGCTGCCAAATTCTACTAGTAAATTCAGGCTAATTGAACTTCATATTAAAAGAGGAAGGATGCTCTTGACTCTGGACAACGGCTCATGATATCTTGATTGTGCTCTTGACTCTTCGACTTTCTATAAACTGACAATAATATTCTCCTCCCCCGCAGAGGTGTAGAGAAGCTAAATTCATCGACATCTATGAAATGCTTAGATACTATTGTTATAAGCACCATGGAAAAGCCAAAATAAAATAAAATAAAATAAAATATTCCTAAAGGCTGTTCAGCACTGAAGGACAGAGGGTGGTGGAGAGAGAAGGAACATAGTAGATAGAACTGCATTTCTGTCAGTCTCTCTGTCATCATCTTCCTCTTCTCCATTTTTCTTTTTTTTTCTTTTTTTGCGGGGGAGGGGGGGGGGATTTTATAAAGAATCTTTGAGAGTTCTCCATAGGTCTGCACTCCCACTTGTCAGCTTTAAATTAACTGAATTGCTGATGAAAAATAGAGTGTTGAGTGGCTTAATAATGGCACCCACTGATGACCCATTTGTTAACGAAGAGCTCACTATGCTAGTTTTCTTAAAGAAGAAAGAGATTCCAGACGAACAACAGATCTACCCTGCACACCTGACCTAACTGCCTCAGTTATCACATGCTTGTAATTACTGCTTGTCTGTCTGAGGTGTCCCGAGGAAGCTGTGAGGTCTCGAATTAAAGATACACCTGTACAGGAATTCATTGTCTATAATAATAATACTCAGTTTGCATAACTTTATTTTAGCATTGCTTAAGTGCTCTGCAGTTTACCCAGTCTTATTAATTTAGCATGCTGCTCTGTCCTCCTTCTGATTCCTTTATCAAACTATATGGGTTTTTAATGATTGTAATAAGTGATAATTTATAAATACCCAGCTCTTATATAGTATTTTTATCAATAGGTCTCAAATAGCTTTACAAGGGAATCAGTATCATTACCCCCTACATTACAGATGCGGAAACTGAGGCACAGAGAGATGAAGTGTAGTGCTCAAATTATGGGAGAAAAAAAGAGGGGAGCCTTCAATGTTAAGTGGCCTTTGCTTTAATTTAAACAGTAATGAAAAGTGAGGGGGCAATAAAACAGAAGTGAGCTAGCATCTACAAGTAGCTAAGGTGGCTACCCCCTGTAATTCAAGCACTGGTGAAGTGGATCGCCCAGTGGCAGAGCTGAGAACAGAACCCAGGACTCACGAGTCCCAGTCAGTCCAGTGATGACAGAGCCCTGTCCCTCTTCCAGACACTTGCTTCAGAGTGTGCACACTGGACTGATAGCACATCCTCCCTAGGAAAAGGGGCAACATACCCTCTGTTCCACTGTCAGCCGCCCCTTTTTACACTGTTCAGGGGTCTCTTAAGGGGCAGAGACCAAGTTCCTTCATGGCATTAAGCCAAGGCCTATGCAAAGACACAAGAGGTGGGGAGCTTTGATGTACAAACATTAATAAATTCAGTTTCAGTCACCCCCGGCTACCAGGTAAGTATCATTATCAGCATTATCAACAGATGGGGAAACTAAATCACTAAAGGTAGGTCTACACTTATGGTGGCTTATAGAGTACAGACACTGCACACTCAGATAGCAAGGGTATAAATCACAGTGTAGACAGTAAGGCACTGCTCAGGCAAGTAGAACCCTAGACTACACACCCTACACAGCCTCTACATGCCCAAGGAGTGCCTTTCACGTCTACACTGCTATTTATTTATAGCAGTGTAGTGCCCTGCTTCCTTCCTGATATTGCAATCCTTCTTTGAAGGCTCCAGCAGCAGGAAAAGGTTCTGGCAGTGGGGGAGGAGGTGAGAAAAGTCTGCCTCCCCCCCACCCAAGCCTTTTGCTGCCACATGTAGTTAACACACCACAGTGTGGACGCAGCTGCCTTTCACTGCAGAGTGTAGCTTCATGTGCCCTACATGCTGCTGCAAATGTGGATAAGGCCTGGAGATTAAGTGATTTTCCCAGGGTTGCACAGTAAGTCAATGGCAAAGCAGGACCAATGCTCATATTTATTGGCTCCTATTCTCATTCTTCAGCCACAAAACCATCCTTCTCCTCTGCCTGATCCCTTCATGAAATGGGATCTGAACATTTTGTGTCATGTGCAAGTTGATCAGAAGTGCTGTCCAGATTTTTGAAAGAAAAACTCAAGGGCTGATGTGTACAAAAAGCAGTTTTAGTTCTAATTATATTTTGGCCAAAAAAAAGAGTTACACTCATAACAGCGGGATTCAACCCAGTTCAATAAAACCATTCAGTCAGGATATTTTTTTGCTATTGCCACTAAAAAGATCACCGTGAAATGCCAGGCTGTTCTCCCTTACTGTATGTTATGCCTGGCTGCCTGTTTACCGGGGAAAAAGTGGCAGATTTCACCAGTTTTATAGTTGAGTCAGTTTTTGGTTTCACAGAACTGGAATACAAATAAGCACTTTACTGACCAGATACTTCATCAATGTCATCATGGTTCAGGCTAGAAAACTTTTTGAAATGCCATTATGAGCCAAAATGTGACTATATATCATTGGCATTTTGTTACTCAATATATAGCTTCGTCTCGTTTTACTGTTCAGAAGATTTTTTTTCCAGCCAGCAGTGAAAATGCATAGAGGAAGCTACATTCATCAACAAAATTATCAGCTAGATTCTGATTGCAGGATCTTTTTTTATTGGAGATGATCCAAAAAAGCAGAAAGCACAGCTTGATTTTCTAAGCCTAAGTCAAGTGTGCAGGGCTGGCCGTTGGAAAGATAGTCTTTTAATTTGAAAATTGAGCACAGTTTATGTGGGAAGCACTGAGGGCAAGATTGTGCCCTGATGCTCTATAGGTGCACAAAAGTGGATGCTTAGTGCAAAAAACCTCCCTCTTTGCGCCCTAATGGGAAGCCCAGAGCCTGCTCCACCCATGCATACATCCCAAACGTAGTGGACAAATTGGCTTTACCCTGACCCCCATCTTCTGTGGGCTTAAAGGCCCAATTGACCCCAGGGATTATAGTTATAGAAAACCACAAAATCAGAAAAGTGACATCTGCACTAAATGGAAAATATCCTACGTGCTTCGTTAAACATATTGACATTTTTAAAATGTATATTGAGAACAAATTTATCCACTAAAGTCAATAGAGTTAAACCAGGAATGATTTTGGCTGACTTTTTTTCCCATGGAAAATTACTAAGAGCACAAACAGTAATTCACTGTGCATGTCCTGTACATTATTTTTAATAACAAGGTGAAAAACAAACAGCACGCAAGTGGCCTCCTTTGAGGATAATGCTGGTTCTACTCCATCAGTTGGCCAGCAGGAGGTGCTCATGCAATAAGCAGCTATCACTTCTCATAATCCCATACCCACATCAGCCATCAGTCTTGAAAAAGGAGCCAAGGCAACCTAACTTCATCCCCCTTGTAATAATA
The DNA here is from genome assembly GCA_003942145.1 of Platysternon megacephalum. NCBI lineage: Eukaryota > Metazoa > Chordata > Testudines > Platysternidae > Platysternon > Platysternon megacephalum. Next base: position 4,380,514 of record QXTE01000063.1, read on the forward strand.
GCATGTTTGAACTTTACCAGCCAAGTGAGCTAATGAGAGAGATATGAAGTTACTTTCAAACCTCTTTGTTTCTAAGACACAATATTCATAACGGCTGCTAAGCCACCTGGCCAGCCAAAAATTTTACCTTCCCTCACACCACTCCATTTCTTGTAAATGCAAGCATTGGAATGATCTGATTCCTACTCAAAAAAGGATTACAATTTTGTATGAATAAGAATAGAGTCAATAATTATACCAGCTGGCTTGCCATAGGAGTTCTCAACTCTTGTGCTGCAAGTCATGCTGATCACTACCTAGGGCCAGGAAGAAATTTCTCCCTATGGCATAGTATTATGCGACCAAGGCAATAACATTTCTAATTTGGGATGGGCCCAGATTCAGATACATTCCTCAGTTTCCCTGACAGGAGCTACAGAGAGAGATGCTCTGGAGCAAGTGGTTAGAAGAAGTTATACTTACGTTACCAGTAGCGGCGCCAGCTCTTCCGGCGCCCTAGGCGGCGGAAGGTACCGCCCCCGAAATGCCGCCCCCAACAGCGGCGGCGGAAGGTCCTTCCCCCAAATTTGAACAGGCGGCCGCGGCGCCGGTGCCCCCAAAATAGCTGCGCCCTAGGCGACCGCCTAGGTCGCCTAATGGGTTGCACCGGCCCTGTACGTTACATAAGCAAACTCCCCAAAGCTAATCACAGAGTAACTCCACAGAATGATAGTGATGCTCAACAATATATTGTACACATTAATAATGATGTTGCTGCTTAAAAGAAAGCCTGTGGGAAGGCCATCTTCGTCCACAAGGGTTGGCCATCTTATTGGGGCAGGGTAGCCTGTGCTGTAAGCTTGGTATCAGTCTCTAAAAATCAAGTAACAAAATAACAACTCAGAATTTGGCACTCTGTGCCTTTAAACAGGAAAAAAAACCCACTTCAAAATACAAGCACTTAGTTGCAGCACTTACGGCAAGGCCCCAGCCTCATTCTAGATTAGCCTTGAGGAGTTTCTTTTCTGTCTCAGTCTCACCCAGCTCCACCCTTGAGCAAATCCAGCCAAGTCTTCCTAACTGGTTCTTGATTGGTCAGTATTTCCTTCTGGCCCTTCTAGGCCTCAGGAGGATTGTATTATTGGTTGCCTGGTCTGAGTGGATTTTATTGGGAGTGGCAGGGTCATGGCACTGATGCCTCCAGGAAAGGTGGCCTGATAGATTCCATCAGAAAGCCAGTTTGAGGGGGAGGTGCAAGTTCATGTTGCATCTGAATTTGGCACTAGGTTCCCGCATCACCAAAAACACTTCTAAAATTGGTACCTTCATTATCAGTCTCAGCAAAAATGTCAAAGATGGGCATTTAGAGTGACTTAGTCTCTTATCCGTACTTATTCTCTCTCTGAAAGAATGATCTCTAGTCCATTTTAAACTTTTTCCCTTTCTTGCCTGAGGCACAATTCCTAGAAAAATTAGGCTGCTCTAGGATTAGATGTCTGGGTGCAGAGATTACTGGACTTTAGAAAAGCAGACTTTGACTCCCTCAGGGAACTGATGGGCAAGGTCCCCTGGGAGAATAACATGAGGGGGAAAGGAGTAGAGGAAAGCTGGCTGTATTTTAAAGAAACCTTATTGAGGTTGCAGGAACAAACCATCCCCATGTGTAGGAAGAAAAGTAAATATGGCAGGCGACCAGCTTGGCTTAACAGTGAAATCCTTGCTCGTCTTAAACACAAAAAAACAGCTTACAAGAAGTGGAAGATTGAACAAATAACCAGGGAGGAGTATAAAAGTATTGCTCAGGCATGCAGGTGTGAAATTAGGAAGGCCAAATCACACTTGGAGTTGCAGCTAGCCGGAGATGTTAGGAGTAACAAGAAGGGTTTCTTTAGGTATGTTAGCAACAAGAAGAAAGTCAAGGAAAGTGTGGGCCCCTTGCTGAATGAGGGAGGGAACCTAGTGACAGAGGATGTGGAGAAAGCTAGTGTACTAAATGCTTTTTTTGCCTCTGTCTTCACAGACAAGGTCAGCTCCCAGACAGCTGCACTCTGCAGCACGGTATGGGGAGGAGGTGACCAGCTCTCTGTGGAGAAAGTAGTAGTTCGGGACTATTTAGGAAAGCTGGACGAGCACAAGTCCATGGGGCCGGATGCGCTGCATCCGAGGGTGCTAAAGGAGTTGGCCGATGAGATTGCGGAGCCATTGGCCATTATCTTTGAAAAATCATGGCGATCGGGGGAGGTCCCGGACGACTGGAAAAAAGCTAATGTAGTGCCCATCTTTAAGAAAGGGAAGAAGGAAGATCCAGGGAACTACAGGCCAGTTAGTCTCACCTCAGTCCCTGGAAAAATCATGGAACAGGTCCTCAAGGAATCAATCCTGAACCACTTAAAGGAGGGGAAAGTGATCAGGAACAGTCAGCATGGATTCACCAAGGGCAAGTCATGCCTGACTAACCTAATTGCCTTCTATGATAAGATAACCGGCTCTGTGGATGAGGGGAAAGCAGTGGATGTGCTATTTCTGGACTTTAGCAAAGCTTTTGATACAGTCTCCCACAGTATTCTTGCCAGCAAGTTAAAGAAGTATGGGCTGGATGAATGGACGGTAAGGTGGATAGAAAACTGGCTAGATGGTCGGGCTCAACGGGTAGTGATCAATGGTTCCTTGTCTAGTTGGCAGCCGGTATCAAGTGGAGTGCCCCAAGGGTCGGTGCTGGGGCCGGTTTTATTCAATATCTTCATTAACGATCTGGAAGATGGTGTGGACTGCACCCTTAGCAAGTTTGCAGATGACACTAAACTGGGAGGAGTGGTTGATACGCTGGAGGGTAGGGATAGGATACAGAGGGACCTAGACAAATTAGAGGATTGGGCCAAAAGAAATATGATGAGGTTCAACAAGGACAAGTGCAGAGTCCTGCATTTAGGACGAAAGAATCCCATGCACTGCTATAGACTAGGGACCGAATGGCTGGGCAGCAGTTCTGCAGAAAAGGACCTAGGGGTTACGGTGGACGAAAAGCTGAATATGAGTCAACAGTGTGCCCTTGTTGCCAAGAAGGCTAATGGCATTTTGGGTTGTATAAGTAGGGGCATTTCCAGCAGATCGAGGGATGTGATCATTCCCCTCTACTCAGCACTGGTGAGGCCTCATTTGGAGTACTGTGTCCAGTTTTGGGCCCCACACTACAAGAAGGATGTGGATAAATTGGAGAGAGTCCAGCGGAGGGCAACAAAAATGATTAGGGGGCTGGAGCACATGACTTACGAGGAGAGGCTGAGGGAACTGGGATTGTTTAGTCTGCAGAAGAGAAGAATGAGGGGCGATTTGATAGCTGCTTTCAACTACCTGAAAGGGGGTTCCAAAGAGGATGGATCTAGACTGTTCTCAGTGATAGAAGATGACAGAACAAGGAGTAATGGTCTCAAGTTGCAGAGGGGGAGGTTTAGGTTGGACATTAGGAAAAACTTTTTCACTAGTAGGGTGGTGAAGAACTGGAATGGGTTACCTAGGGAGGTAGTGGAATCTCCTTCCTTAGAGGTTTTTAAGGTCAGGCTTGACAAAGCCCTGGCTGGGCTGATTTAGTTGGGTTTGGTCCTGCTTTGAGCAGGGGGTTGGACTAGATGACCTCCTGAGGTCCTTTCCAACCCTGAGATTCTATGATTCTATGACTTTTAATTTTCTCTAGTCACATTCACAAACAGTAGTTGCATGTGCAGGTACAGTCCTGGTCATGAAGGGTGTAGTCAGATCTTTAGATATACCAGGGCTTGGGTGAAGAGGTTTAGGAACCCGCTCCTCGTGCTGTGACAAGCAGTTCAAATGTAGTATAAAATATCCACAAATACTTGAGCATGAGCTGAACATCTACTTCTGCAGCACTCAGGCAAGAATAATTTAAGTGCTTGAATGTTCATAAAAATATAAGCACAAAGCAAATTAATTTAAATTCCAGTGAATACTCATGGCTTTTATTTATTTTATTGATAAGCTCTGTTTGTGGCAGTTTTACATTCAGGAGCTGACTATCTTCTTCACTTACACCATTGTAACTCCACTAACTTCAGTGGAGCTACTCTGAATTACACAGGTGTAAGTGAAAAGAGAATCAGGAATCATTCTACTCATGTAAAAAATCTATTAAGAAAAGGCACTTGGAACTAGAGGTGAGCAAATCATTTATTTTATGATTTGGGGGTTGAACTGAAAAATCTGAAAAGGACTGGGTTAGTTTGGAAATGAAACTGATTTTTAAAAATCAGCATAACCAAAAACTGAAAAAAGTTTCAAATAAAAAACTAAGCAAATATCTTCTCACTTTTTATCTCATCTTCCTTTCATCTATCCCCATCCTTCTATTATTATTCTATTACATAGTGCCTAGAGGCACCAACTGAGATCAGGGCCCCCTTGTGGTAAGCACTTTACAAATGTATAGTGAGAGACAATCCCTCCCCAAACTAAATAGACAAGCCAGATACAGAAAATACTATTATTTATTTTACAGATGGGGAGCAGAGGCACAGGGAGATTAAAGCCTCTATTCAAGGTACTTAAACATATACCTAACTTCAAATATGTGAGTAGTCCCATTGAAGTTAATAGGACTACTTAATCACATGCCAAAATTAGCTATGTGCTTGATTACCTTCCTGAATCAAAGCCTAGCTGTCACTCAGAGTTTATAACAGAGCCAGGCATCAATCCAAGGTCTTGAGGCCCAGACTAGAGCCTTAACCACAAAACCATCCTTCCTCTCTGCTTGTTATGCACAGTGTTAGATCAGGATCTCTTTGGGGCAAGGGCTACAATCACAATTTGAGGCGCTGGATAAATAATATTGTAAGACCATGCATATTGAAGCTACTTGGATCGCCTTTCTTTAAAAAAAACCCAACAACCTGATGTAGCTTCAATGGAGTTAAACTAGTGAGGAATTTGGCCCAAAAAGCTTTCAGGGAAATCTCCCAGATTTACTACAGTGGAACTATGTCAATTTTCATCACCTGAGAATCTGGTCCTAAAGTTCTGATCCTATAATTTCCATTTGAGTGGATGAGATCAGGCAAAACAACAAACATAACGAAGCCCTCCCCTCCCCCCCCCCCCACTTTCTTTTAAAAATCTGCAGGTGAATGCTCACGCCTAGCGGATGGCCAGGTATACTAAAACTAAATGCCCACTGACATCTGCTTGTCAAGTATGTACAACTTTGTATGCACTGTTACTATTAATCATGTTTATTACAATAGTGAGAAGGGCCAACCAAGAGTGAGGCCCCATTGTGCTAGGCACTGTACAAATGGAGTAGTAGATGGCCCCAGTCCCAAAGAGTTTACAGTCTAAATTATCAAGACAGACACAGGGTAGGGAAAGGGGTAGAACACACAGAGTGAACAATCTGATGGCAGCGAACAGGATGTTAGTTCCATACTTTTTCCTGTTTGTCGGCAGGTTGGCTTTAGTTAGATCAGCTAAAATGGGGGGGGGGAAAGGAAGGGAGAAGCAGAGGGTAAGAGGCACATGTGAAGTAAATCTAAGATGAAAAGATTGTAAGGGAGAGAGAGGCCTGGAGCAAATAGCCAATCAGCACTGTAGAGAACTCCCCCTGAATGTCTGAAGGTCCCTACTTTGACTGCTTCTGTAACTCCTCCTACTAGCTGAAGTCTCCAGCTGATTCCTGTCTGCGATTTTTCCCCAAGGCAACATGGCAAGGGGATTGGCTGGGGAGATGGGAATCACCACCTGGTTCTAATGCCCCAAGTGTGTGTGTAGGGGTGGTCAGGGGAGAGGGAGTGTCTTCCTTGTACAGTTCTCAGTTGAAGGGTAGCCCCGCTAGGTCCATGTTATCTCCTTCCCTTAGTGCAGCAATATCTGCTTCGGATTGGTTCTGTAGCCATTCCTATCAGCTGGAGTGTCTCTTACAACTGGCTCCTTCCAGCAGTATCAATCTGCCTATGTAGGATGAAACTCCTGTGTGTTTCTCAGCTGGACTAGCAAGGGATCAGGAAACCGTGTACTGCTCAATTAATAGACCTTTATGTATTTCCATAGTTCACCTCTTATCTGCCCTCCTTGGTATGTTTCAGTAGTTCAGTCTTATTTTAAGGACATAGCTGTGGCCTTGAAATCTGAGGACAGACAACGTGAATGCAGCATGTAGGCACTCACTTTTTAATAATTTCTTTAAGATACTAGCTCACACTTTCATTACCTGGAGCCGGTTCATGGTTACTCTGATAGTTTAAGAGAAAAATCTTGTAGTAAACAAAGTGACAAACTGGATGTTATCAACTACTTTTACAGAGCGTAGCAAGGCAAATTAACAATTAAATAATCCAAGTAAGTGTTATTGGTATTTTGGACATGGAAACTGCTATTGCATAAGGTTTGAGTATATAACTCAAAATTTTCCATGTAACATCACTGTGAGCTCCACACGTTATGAGAGTAGACTATACTCCAAAACTGTATAGGACCAGAGCAGTACTCTAAAATATTTCCAGAAGTTATGTGATTTTAAACATGTAGGACTAGATTGTAGCTAGCCCTGTGTGGAGCTGTAGGAGACAGTGGGAACAAGACAAATCCTCCACCGCTTACTTCTTAGGACCCCAGTTTGGAAATCATGGGATTAGATCACTTAGTAGTCTCTCCCATCTCTTATTTGACTCTATAGATACATTATGGGCTTTATTACAGACTACACCCATGAGGCTGAGGAGGGACTCTGTGCTAGTGGCATCTTTCAAGACCATTGTGCCCGAGGCTTTGACAGGGTTCCCACTCCTTTGGTGTTTCCTTTCTGCAAATATACTGGTAAACCAGTTTACCAATAGGGAGGATCACAAACACCCAGTTTTAAGTGAATATTGAATATTCACAGAAAGCCCTTTGGGGCTGGGAATATCATTTACTATATGTTTGTACAGTGCCTAGCACAATTAGCTCTGACCTGGTTGGTATGCTTCCCAAGCTTTTTATTACTGCAGGTGCCTTACAAATATATATATTTTTAAAAAAAGAACACACACAACACTTAGTGGCGCCCCACAACCAAATACCATTTTTTTAAACTTACTCAGAGTTGATTCAAGAGATCAGGATACTAGAATCAAGAGAAATACTAAATTTCAGATAGTTTTGTGACTACTCAGCTACATACAATGTATGTAATTATATAATCCAATCTAATCTGGGTTTTTGAAACTATAATTTGAAAATAAGGATTTTTGGTGTGTTTAGGCTGTGTACAAAGACTTTAATCAGAAGAACAGGCCTGTTTCAAACTGCAGAGTTGTGTAATGTTTGGTCGAACCTCTGATAGGGCCAGATGTAAATCTTTTTACAAATTGAATTTTATTTAAACTATTTCTATGTTTAGTTCACAGAAATCATTGATGAAAACCCAGACTCACAGATATAACTGGAAATGAATGGAAGCAGCACTTTCATAGCTTCTTTACGGAGTTCTTTGTATTCTCCTTTACCAGGAATCCAGAATTCCTGGTTTGTTAGATTTGAACACTTGGTTTTCAAGTGTGGTTATTGATGAGATTTTTTTTTTTTTGAGCCGAGATATTTAAGGTTGGAATGGAGTCAACTGTTACCGAGAATGGGTTTTAAACCCAATCTATATCTGGAGATCCATGTTCAACTCCAGGAAAATATCAAAATGGGAATACAATCCCAATAAAAAGTTAATATTTGGCCTTTAATAGCATTTTGATCACTTTCCCTTGTTCTTTTGAAAAGTCTGATAACATTGGAAACATCTCAGTAACTCCCTTTTCAATGTGGCATCTTCAGAGACAAAGCTTCTTCATTAATCCCTCAATTTTCTGTTTAATATCAAGTATATTTGTATTCCTACCTTGAAGTGTTAGATTAAATGCATTCAATTTGCTAAATATGTCCACCCAGTAAGATATCATCAAGAAGTCCTTATTACACATTTAATCTGCAATGTCTGTCTTCCCAAAGAGGAAAATTTTGATTTTGCAAATCAAAGACTCATAGTAACACTTTATCATGTAACAACCACTTGACTTCACTGTAAAACAGAAGCTGAGTGTGATCAGAGCCCTTTTCTTCACATGGTAAACTAAAACAGTGTGTGTTTGCTGCCTAGGATTTTATAAAATTAAAAAGGGTAACAATGCTGAGGGCCTCATGTACTTCAGGTTGTAACTTCCTCAATGACAGAGCCTGGTGATGAATCATGCAGCATGTCCAAACTGCTGTGGGTGCCACATTCTTTACATGTGCAACAACCCCACTGTTTTTTCCCAGTGATGGCTTATGCTTCATCACTGCATAGCCCAATTTAAGACCTTAATTTACTATGAATTTATAAAGGATCTTGCATAATTCTTCACTAATTGTGTGGGTTAGTATTTCATGCCAAATTAAAAGTTCAACTATTGTACCTGCTTTGACAAATCTCACATAACAGAACCTGAACCATGTTGACAATATCTGTGGATTCCTCAACATGTATCTTGTCCTATCATCTGGTTCCAGATATGTTCTGCAAGATAATTAGTGCTTCAATGGACTGTATTTGACATAGGAGTGGTTTTCAGTGCCATGGCTGCATGCCCACTAATCCTAATTCTACACATTTATTGCTGCTGGAAATAGGTCTCGACAATGGTGTGTGCTTGTTTGCATTTTGCAATTCACATGGCCACATTAGATACATCTAAGGCTTTTTGTGAAAGTCACTTCTTTAGACAAGACTCTTTTGCTGCTTTAATTCTTCTTGTTTCTGAAGGAAAAAGATTACCGCTCCTGTTTATGAATTCTGGGTGTTTGTAGTTTCTTTGGCCTCGTCCTTTCATTTCCTCGCACTTGAAAACAAATGACACATTATGGCCGTGGACTTTCCACAGTAATATTGAGACACAAAAACAGAAACATAATATGATAGTTACATTGTCTACTTTTCTTTTTAACTTTATTAAAAAAAAAATCTTCATTTCCTCAGCTGCATCTTTGCTAGATGTAAGCTTAGCACTTGGTTAAACATAGTTCCATTATAAAGATCAGATGCACTTGTCTTTTCCTCCACCCCCTTTCCCTCTCTGCTAAGGCTGCTGGTGCTTTACTCCAGCAAGAACTTTCAACTGAATGCTCCCCACAGCAGGAAGTCTCTCTGCTGAAGGTCCCTTGAAGGTACAGAGGCTCCCACTCCCTGACAGCAGCAATAGTATAAAATGCAGACCCATTGATAAGACAGGTGATTTTAAGCCAAGTTTAATAGTCTCTTAATTACAAAAAACAAGGGCATATCAATTAATTTTTTTTAAACAAAACAAGCACTTCTCTAGACACTTCCACAATATAAATATTAAATAAAAGAAAAAAATTCAAACTTGTAATTCTAAGTGTTCACACTAGAAAGCAGATTCTAAACACTTCATTCATCTAACCCAGGAACACAAAAATACCATGTGACCAAGTTGTCCAAAGAAAGAGCGCTCACATTTTGAATTTCAGACTGTTATGGGGTGTAGCCCTCATCACCAGATTAGCGCCTCTCCTGGTCGTGCTGGGGATTAGCTCAAGGCAGACACCCTCAGCCACGGTCTGCACACCGGCACTCTGTCTCTGCTTCTGCCTATGGCTCCTCTCCCAGAACAGCAGCATCCTCCTTGCAATCCAGACATCTGGCTAGGTCATCATCTTTGTTTCCCCCTTCCAGGGGTGGTATCTCTGTCCAACAGTCCAGTCACTTCCCGAGTGAAAAGGGGGGGGGGAGGGGAAGAGAAGAAACAGGGCCTGCCCACTACTCCAGGCCCCAACCCAGGGACCCTGTAAATAGCAGCCTCCTGCTGCTCCTGTGTAATCTCTGTCAATGCTGCTATATTTCCCTAAGCTACTTCCCCATTGCCCCAACACCTTCTTGGCCCTCACCTCAGGGCACTCAGCTGCTCAGTCCCAGCAGCCAGCCATTACTCTGTCCAAAGTGCTTACAGTTCTCTCAGCCATCCAGTGACACAGTCTTTATTCCCTGGGCTCCCAGCAGCAACTGCCCCTCCTCTGTCCTGCAGCTCCCTTTTATCTGAGCCTGCTGGGGCCTGATTGGTTGCTCCCTGCAACTCCTCCCTGATAGGCTGTGCTTCCTGCAGCCTGTCTGGGATGCTTGGAGGACTCACCACCATTGCTCTTCTGGGGCAGAGCATGATTAACCCCTTCTATGCCTGTATGGAGTAGGCACTCCATCACACAGACCTTGAATATTCAAAGTGAACTGCTTACAAACAAACTAGATTTCCAGAAAATTATGTTTGTAGAACATTCATAAGCAGAAAAAGTAGACTTCTGTAAATAAAATATTTGTTGCAAATTATTTGCCCATCTGAAGGCTAATGGCAGGAACAGATCTATTAGCCATGGCACAGAAGCAGAAGAAAAAAAAGTCAAACATTGAGAATATAAGGAGAGAAAGCCATTTTGGCAACCTTCACAGAAACCAAATGCTTTGAGCTCTGGGTTGGATCGTGGCTAAGAACTGGCCAGTCATCCTGAAGATTAACTGTAGAGAGAAAACTACTCTGAATAAAAGACTAGTTTGTTAAATTAGGTTTTAATCTTAGAAGTGTATTTTTACTTTTGTTTGTGAGCATTTCTATCACAATTCCATTTAGTTCCTGTGACTTAAATATCTGTTCTTTGTTAATAAACTTAATCTTGTTTACAGAATCATCTCAGTGCAGGGTTTCAAACTGAAGAGTAAAACCGTCAGTCAAACTAATAGCGTGGTGCTGTGTACTGTCTCTTTAAAGGCGAAGCACACTTGATAAAGTTTGTGAGTGCAGAGAATATGGTTTTGGGGAGACCCAGGACTGGAAGGTCTGTTGGTGTCACCTTACAAGGAGTTACCAGGGTGGTGGAAGCTGAGGTCGTTGTGCTGTCAGCAGGCTGCAGATGTCAAACTGCACAGCACAGAAACACCCAGGGTTACAGGGGAAGTGACAACCCCTTGCTGGTCTGGGTAAAATCCCAAAGTGCCACGCTGTAAGCCATTTCCAGGAGTGGCTGGTTGGGCCTGTTCCCCTTCAGGCATCATAGGGGAAAGTTGGCAAACCCATTTCAACAGCAGTGGAAACCAGAAGTGTCCCTTCTGGGTTCTGCTGCTCTAGCCCTTTAAAAAACTTAAGGCAGTTTGAAGCCTTATGCCCCAGGATGAAATGGGTCATTACGCTATTCCTTATGCCAGTCAAGTACAAGAATTTCCCCCTGTGTGTTCTAGATGTAAATAATAATTAGCATTTATCGAATCATCCAATCAGAGAAAAGTATGGCTGGAAGGGACCTCAAGAGAACAGCTAGTCCAACCCCTTGCTCTGAGGCAGGATAAAGTATACCTAGACCACCCTTGACAGTTGTTCATCTATAGCACTTTAACCTTTCAGAGCACAGTATGCACTTTAAATCAATCATCAACATCTTTCTGAGGAAGCGACAAAGAGTCCTGTGGCACCTTATAGACTAATAGACGTATTGGAGCATAAGCTTTTGTGGGTGAATACCCACTTCATCAGACGCATGTAGTGGAAATTTCCAGAGGCAGGTATAAATATGCAGGCAAGAATCAGTCTGGCGATAACAAGGTTAGTTCAATCAGGGAGGATGGGGCCCTCTTCTAGCAGTTGAGGTGTGAACATCAAGGGGGGAGAAACTGCTTTACATCAGACATGAATATTAATGAAAAGTGAGTTACTAGTTTTCCAATTATATATTACAAGATAGTGTCTGATGTACAGTTAACTTATGAAGATTTATAAATGCACTAGAAATACATTCTTAAAATGTGTTTGGCAGGTAGGGCTTAAGACACCCCACTCTAGACAAAGGAATGTGGTTCACTGGCTTGAAGAGGAGGGAGTACCTCATAAATTGTACTGGTACTCCACTTGTGAGGTACTCCCTTCTCTTCATGTGTCATTATATGATGCCTGCATCTGTAACTTTCACTGCATGCATCTGAAGTGAGGTTTTTTTACCCATGAAAGCTTATGCCCAAATAAATCTGTTAGTCTTTAAGATGCCACCGGACTCCTTGTTGTTTTTGTGGATACAGACTAACACGGCTACCCCGATACCTGGCTTGAAGAGCGTGTCTCCAATGTAAATTGAACAAGGAGGCAATAGAAGTACATTTACATAAAAGGTGAACAAAGCCATCAAACCAGTGAGTGGGGGAAAATAGCCACTTAATGAACACTGCAAAAATTAACATGACATCAGCTCAGTGGTGGACACAGCCATTCACAGTCTGTGTTTAATCCTGAAGTTCTGAGGAAGGTAAATCACTATTGTTATCTCTATTTTGCAGCTGGGGTGGGGGGGGGAGGGGGAGGGGGGGAAGAGGCAGATGATGCAACTTGCCCAGGACCCCCAAGTGAGTCAGTGGAAGGGCTGCTATCCCAATCAGCAGTTCCTGACCCCATGTTCCATGCTCACTCCACTAGGTGATGCAGGATCCCAAAAGCTCCAAAGTGCTTTAAGGCTTAAAGGTCCATATAGCAGTGGGACTAAGGGAAAGAGCTTTTAGATAGTAATGCAATGGCAGGAATTACTACTACAGTAGTGACTAAATGCCCCAACCAAGGTCAAGGCACTACTGAGCTAGAGACTATACAAACATATAGTAAGAGACAGTCTCTGCCCTGAATATCTTAAAATCAAAATAGACAAGACAAAGGGTGGGACAATAGAGGCATTTCAATTCCCATTTTACACATGAGGACCTAAGGCAGGGAGAGATTAAGAGACTTGCTCAGGGTCACACAGGAAGTCTGTGGCAGGTTTCCTAAATTTCCTGGTTCTATCACCCTGCTCCACAATGGACTGGGATAAACAGATTCAACCTGCTTCCAAATGAAGAGACAGACAAAAAAGTAAGCTCAGCTGATGTTGTCTGAGGCAGTGATGAAGGGTGAGGAACCAGATCCATCAGGTCACCTCTGAAGATATCAGAAAGGGGTGGATGCTGGGACTGCCAGGCTGCCCACAAAAACATGGCAGGGACAAGCCACCAGGCTTCGCCTCCCCCCGCAAGTAGGGTGACCAGATGTCCTGATTTTATAGGGACAGTACCAATTTTGGGGTCTTTTTCTTATATAGGCTCCTATCACCCCCCCACCCCCTGTCCCGATTTTTCACACTTGCCATCTGGTCACCCTACCCCCGAGCAAAATGCCAACACATCAGGTAATAAGTGGGATTGGGAGTGAATTTGGGATTAAAGGGAATAATTAGGCCTCTTTCCTCCAGAGGGAGGGATAGCTCAGTGGTTTGAGCATTGGCCTGCTAAACCCAGGGTTGAGTGTTCAATCCTTGAGAGGGCCACTTAGGGATCTGGGGCAAAATTGGTCCTGCTAGTGAAGGCAGGGGGCTGGACTCAATGACCCTTCGGGGTCCCTTCCAGCTCTATGAGATAGGTATATCTCCATATATATTATCTCTTTGGAAAAGAGCAAGAAGAGAGTTGTCCTTAACCAAGGACATATATATATAATTTTCAAATTCTGCTCTAAGAACAAACAAGATCTGAGGAACAGCAGAGGGTTTCTTAGGGCCCTATCCTGTAACTGGCTGTGCATGGGTGCAGGTGTGCACCCACATTCAGTCAGCTGTTGGACTGAAGCCTTATTTTTCCTATAAGGATTATCAAAACCCTAATTATTTAATTTCATGTGTTAAACTTTATTGTAACAATATGTATTATATTTTTAATGACAAACCTTTTTGGAACAAGAGTTTTCTTCCAGTACATGTTTGCATAGCTCTGCAGATAACACTCAAAGTTCAGCAGCTGTAAGAGGCATATTTTCCAGAACAACGATTACTAAGTTTTTGTTTTGACATTCAGTCCTTCCTATTTTACATATTGTTTCTTTGTGTTTTAACTTTTCTAACATCCTTTCTGAAGTAAAATCCATTTTCTGCCTTTAGTGTAATTGACAGTCAACTGTGTACAATTGCATGTCAGCTCTCAAAATGAAAATTTAAATTGTTAATACAGGAATCATGAAGAGAATTTTTTTGTTCATTTATTTTTCTTTGATAGGAGAGCATAGGATGTGATGCAATTTGATTAAAACATTTTTCAAAATTGTCTACACTTGTTTATGAGAAATTGCTGTACCATCACTTGCCCTTACAGTCAATAATATTAAACACTAGAGCACTTTGGATGAGATGCCAGACTAAAGGCTTTTAGGATATTTAGTCAATCACAGCACTGCCTCACTAAAACTGGTTTTATTTTTGTATGTTACTTTTACCAACTCGACAATGTAATTTGCTGTTTCACAATTCAGAGAACCAGTAAAGGGCTGGATTCTGCAACTTTTACTCAATTCAGAGAGTCACAGTTTAAGGCCAGACGTGACCACCAGATCATCTAGTCTGACCTCCTGTATGTGCTCACAGACTAAACCCAACAACCAAAATTAGACCAAAGTATCACAGCACACAAAAGGTTAGACTATTATGTGCCACAGGAAAAGAATGGGAAGGACTGAGGTACACCAATCCACACTGCAGATGAAGGTGAAGAAACTCCAAGATCACTACCAATCTGACCTGGAGGAAAATTCCTTCCCAACCCTGCCTGTGGTGATCAGCTAGACTCTGAACATATTAACAACCAGCCAACCACCTGAGAGTGAGAATACCTAGTGCCTCTTCAGAGGATGCTGGAAAAAGTGAGACAGTACTATCTCCAGCTGTCATCATCTCTGATGCTTCAGAGGAAGGAAACCATCCCCCCCCCCACACACACACACGAACACATGAAGGGAATCTCTTTCTGACCAGTGAAGCACCAGCTTTTAGGAACTTAAGACAAACTGGAAACGAGGCCCATGGCTGTTGAGCCCTGCCCTCTACAGTCACAAGTAATCCCATCATACAAATCGCACTCATACATTTGTCCAGTTTTCTTAAATTAAATTGTTTGTCCCCGTGAGTCTTATTGGGAGGCTGTTCTTGAACCTCACTCCTCCGAATGCTAGACACTAAATTTCCAGCCTGAATTTGTTAATAGACAGTTTATACCCATTTATTCTTGTGCCAACATTGTCCTTAGTTCAGTGCTTCTCAAAGTTGGGCCGCCGCTTGTTCAGGGAAAGCCCCTGGTGGTCCAGGCCGGTTTGTTTACCTGCCACGTCCGCAGGTTCAGCTGATCGTGGCTCCCACTGGCCGTGGTTCACCACTCCAGGCCAATGAGTGCGGCGGGAAGCCGCGGCCAGCACATCCCTCGGCCCGCGCCACTTCCCGCAGCCCCCATTGGCCTGGAGCGGCGAACTGCGACCAGTGGGAGCCGCGATTGGCCAAACCTGCAGACGCGGCAGGTAAACAAACCAGCCCGGACTGCCAGGGGCTTTCCCTGCACAAGCGGCAGACCGGCTTTGAGAAGCACTGCCTTAGTTTAAATAGCTCCCTCCTCACCTGTGTTTACCCCTCTAAAGTATTTATAGAGAGCAGTCATATCCCTGCTCAGCCTTCTTTGTGCTAGGATAAACAAGTGAAGCTCTTCCATTTCCTCTCATAAGATAGTCTCGCCATTTCCCTGTTCAGCCTGTAGCTTATCTTTAGGAGTGGTAGGAATTAAGGTATATGTGTTGGGGTAGCATTGTACATCAACAAAGCAGTAAACTGTAAAGAAATAAGTGATAGTATGGACAAAACAATCTGTTTGGGGAAGGATTGTAAAAGAGGTTCTATTAAGATAGTGTTACTCCCAGGATTAGACTCAGATGTGGACAGAGCTTTCTCTAATATTGTTGGAGAGAGAGATACTATTGAGGGTTATAATGTGAGACTTTAACTTCCTGGATACAGACTGGAGAACAAATGCTACTATTATTGATAGGGCCCAGTTATTCGTGGATGTGATAGATGACCATTTTCTTCATCAGATTGTCAAACCACCAAGAGATGATGCAATTTTAGACTTGGTTTTGGTAAATAGTGAAGACATCATAGAAGAGCTGGTCATGGGGAAATAACCTTGGATTGAGTGATCATAAGTTAATTTTGTTCAAATTAAATGGAAATATAATCAAAACCTGGTAATGAGCTATGTTTTTTTTTTAATTTCAATAGGCCTAACTTTGGGGAATTAACAATCAAATGGACTGATGAACTTAAGGACTTAAATGGGGAGGAATTTCTTCAAATCAACTATACAAAAACTATGTGAAATATGCATCCCGATGGAAAGGCCCCGGACTTAGCTGGATGAAGAGGCACCTTAACAAGGACATTAGGCATAAGCAGAGAGCCTATAGAGAATGGGAAAAGGGATTGATCAGAAAAGAAAGCTACGTCTTGGAGGTTAGATGTAGGAATAAAATAAGAATTGCTAAAAATCAAGCTAAATTAGCTCTTGCTAAGGAAGTTAAAGTAAATATTAAGATTGCAATTAATCAACAGCCCTAAATAAAAGCCATATTGAATATCCAGTAAAAGCATCTTACCTTCTCCAACCGTTGCTAAGCACAATACTGGCCAATGAACGCTCTGAACACAGGGTATTTTGGACACACACACAGTGGCACTGAAGTCCTGAACCCCCAATGCTAATAGATATTTTTTTTAATATTTAAAAAAAATTCTGGGGGTTCAGAGATGGGCCCAACCACCCACAATATATTAATTAGCAGTTTAACTGTGCTAACAAGGCTGGGAAATCCAAAGGGAGCTATGTACAAGCAGGCTCTTTTCAGACACCAGTGAAGAGTCCTAAAGACAGGATGGTGGTGACAGCAGCCGTTGCTGGTAAAGGTACAGTGGTTGTGGAGAGAGGCCTGTGACACTCTTTGTGGTGTTTGACCACTACTGCGCTGAACACTAGATCTGACTGCCCATACCCTGGTCATGACAAAAGAACCTTTTAGTGGGGGCAGGTTATTTTGCATTAATGCAATCCTGTTTGACAAGAACTACATTAATGCCAACTAGGAACCTTTAAATTCACACCTGCAACATCCACAGAGCAGAGTTACAGTGCAGCACTTCGGTGAGCACTGCTAGTCACACCCGTGTAGTCACAACTGCAGGCAATGTAGACAAGCCCAAAGCCCAGCTACACAGACCATAACAGGAATGACGCACCCATCTCCCCCTGATGATGAATCGCTGACAGAGCATTCAAGGATTCTTTGACAACAACAAAAAGGATGTGTTTGGCTCAAGTTGTGGATCAGGTAACTGCCTAGGAAGGCAATGAAAGGATATAAAGCATGGCTATTTAGCTACCCATCTTTATATCACATACAGCCAGCATATTCATGGAATGTATTCACTTTCTATATGCTTATTGACCCCATAGGCCCTCTCAGAGAGATGTGTTTGCCATTTACATTGCACTGTATGGATGGGAAGGTCTCCATAGAATGGAGTCTATGTTGGGTCTGCCTATCTGTAGGGAAGTTAATGAGGGCTGTAACTGTGTGGATCAGAACACTGAGCAAGCCATCTTGGCACACTGAGGACTGAGCTCATGCCACTTATGTCCCATTCAGACATTTGAAGGAACCAAGGGAAAAAATTGAGGGCTATGCGGAACTTGGCTTGGAAAAAAGGCATGACTTCCCCGGGTCAGCTATCCGTGTACCCATGCTCATCACAAACATGCATAATTGTCTCAGGGCTGAGCCTATACCAGTGCTTAACTTGTGCCTTCAGTGATATCAAGGAAGATCCTTGAAGGCTCGTAGAACATAAAAAGAGTTCTCCATAGCTGTTTCTCCATTAAGCCTCTCTCCCCCTTTCCATGAATGGTCTCATAATATACCAGCCCCAACATAAAGAGATGCTGATTTGAAATCTCTCCCAGGTGCTGTCCCTATGACTTTTAGTCCCTCTCTTTACAAGGGTATATGTCCCAACCCTTTTTCACTTTCTTCCCCACCCTACTTATCTTAGCTCTTGGTCTTCCACTTCCTCTTGCTATTGCTCAAAACCTACCATAAATCCTCTCTCTCCCCTGCTTTCTCTCTCCAAATGTGTGTGCGCGCACATGAGGGGGATATTACTCTGTGTGCTGCCTGTTTTAAAGGTGCACAGATTGCAGAGAAGGCAACGAGGGCCTGCTACTTGAGCACCTTAACTTATATCTCCTGGTTCAGACATATTGCTGACTCTGGAGATCATAGCCCCAAATCATCATCTTCGAGAATTCAAACCCCAAGGTGAGCGCACACAGTCTGGGAGTATCCAAATACCAGTTTTGAAAATCCTCTGGCTGCCCACCTCCAAGGTGAGCCAGACAAGACAAAATAAAATTTTCCAGAAAATTTCATTTAACTTTTTAAAATCAAAATTTGGAGTTTTGAAATTTTTCACACTGCTCAACATCCAACCTGCAGATTTCCATACAAAATGTGCTTCAGTGGCTATTAGTGTGTTATTTGTATTCATTTCTAAAGTTTGGATACCAGGATTCTATCCTAATTGCCATCACTTGATCAGAAAACAATATCACCACAGGGTTGCAAGCAAAGATTTGGGAAATAAAGAAAATCAGACTATTTCCTCTTCACTGTGAGTGCTGTGCAGAAAATATTCTAGGGTGGCTATGATTTATTTATATACTGTACTTCTTTAATGTCACTGTAAAAATGCAAGAACCTCAATTAATTTGCAAGGTGGAAACTGGAGAAATTAGTGACCCTGTAATTTACATGTCCCGGTTTTCTATCACAGGAGTCAAGACTAAGTAAACCTCTGCAAAGAAATTGTAGAACACATGATCATCACTGGTGGCTGACTATCATCTTACATTCATGACAGAGCCTGAGTTTGCCACCTGAATTGGTAGGATTTGTGACAAGCTGTGGCAAAACTTTTATTCAAAATCTACCTCCTTAGGTACATACTTCTAACTAACTCCTACCCTGTGCTGTGCACATGCACTGATGGAGGAAGGTGGAATAGGGCTCCGGCAACTCAGTCTTCTCCCAATAACACCATGATAGACAATGTTCAGTAGGGATGGTGAGAATAAGGAAAAGTAGAGAAAAAAGTCTGGGTGCTGTCATGACATCAGAAATGAGATTAAATGAGTATATGCTAAATACATTGTCATGTGTTTCAGGGAGAAAGGTGCCTACAAATATCATTATAGATAAGTTAGTCAAAGGGGTGTGTTTTGCTGACCTGGAATCATGTTCAGGCCCTAGCCAGAGCTGCACATAAGCTGACATTGGCAGCTTGTATTGGAAATGCATGCTGCTCTTTTTTGGAATAGCTCTAAAGTGCCCTTCAGAATCCAGAGCACATAAATAACCACTGCTTCTCTGATGGAGGAAGATGTCACGAGCCTCTGCTCCCCAAACCCATAGCTGCCAACAGACTTGGTTTGGCTAAGAATATTCCTGGTGCTCCCACTTTCATCTAGGTTAACCCCCATAGCAGGTGATGTATGCCTCTAAATGTGTGTGGGGCCAGTGGGAAGTTAGGCCCTTCACCAGTCACATCTTGTAAGCACGTAGGTGGGTGTGGCTCTCCCTCGCTGTCATCTCCAAGGGGGGCCATGCACCCTTGCTACACATGCTCCTGAAACAGGCTAAATACATGGGGAAATGAGTGGCCTTCTGCCCCAACCCAAAGGCAGGGTAGGGCCACAAATAGTTCAGGGGCCTAGGCCCTCAGCCAGGGTGGGGCACCACACAGTTGAAGGCTTTAACCCTTAGGCAGGGTAGCTGCGAGTGGTTCAGGGGGCCCAAGCCCTCAGCCAGGGCAGGGTCCCCCAGCAAACAGTCTAGGGCACTTAGGCAAGGGATGCCCATGGAGCACAGGCCTCCTGACCTAAGGAGGAGGAGTACAGCAACCCCAGGGGTGGGGTGGCAGTGGGGACATGGGCCTTCCCAACTCCACCATGTCCCAGCCCAAGGCCCTAATAGTGGCAGAGTGGTCTGCCACTGGGTCAGCGAGGAATACACCCACAACATGCTGACTGCATCTCCGGCAGCACCACAGCTAGACAATAGCCTGGTTCCCCTGGGCTGCTTCCTATACTCCCCCTCGGGTGTACCTGCTTTCAAGGGTCATCCTCCCTCTCCCCAGGGTACACTGTGAGCAGAAATCCCAGCAACTCCTCGGCATTGGTATCTGGGCGGTCTCCTCAGGACAGCTGAAGTCTTCCACAGGTTCCAGCTCCAGCAGCAGGCTGGAAGCACCTGGCTCCATCGGTGGCTCCTGCTCAACTAAGCTGCAAGACCTGCCTCTTATACTTCCTGTTCCTGTCCCGCCCTTCCACTTCTAGTGTGGCGGCCTAGGCCTTCTGGGTTCTGCCCACCAGGGGGCATCTAGCTCTCCCTGTCAGTCTCTGAGGGAGGCTATGCCCCTTTGCTACACACCTCCTGGGGCCAATTGTGGGCTCTACATTCATAGGCTCTTTCTCCAGCTTGAGTTTCAGATGGATAAAGAGTCAGAGAAACTGTTTCCCTGTAGTTTCAACAGCTCCACAAACTTTCTGTGACTTATACAGATGGGCTTTTTAAATTTAATAACTCTTACCTAGACACCCCATCCTTAATCTACTCTCTTTCCTCTGCCCCTCTGGAGAGGCAAACATCCTGCACTATTCTTTTTTTTTTCCTTTCTCTGCATAGTATCTTTTATCTCCAGCTCACTCTCAACCTTACCTGTGGTTCTGAGATTGAATTTGTGCAGTGTCTCATCAAAATCAGGCAATATTTCAGGTCACTGATATGAAATATAGGAGAATGTTTTGTTGTGGGTTTTTTAAACTCTAGAAGCCCAGAATTTCACAAAGGACATACTAGTTAAAAGAACAAACATCTTTAAAAAGCTGAATTTATGAAACATAGCAAATTGTGTAAGAGTTTTGTCAACCGATCAACAAGTAACAACAAGTAACCAATCAAATTCTAATACTAAACAATTAAAAAGTTTTTTAATTGCTATTCTAAAATCTTTATTGAGAAAAGGGGCAAAATATATATCAGTAGGACCAGGTTTAGTCTCTTTAAACCTCTAAAGGGAACTAATGAACAGCAGGCACAAGTTTAGGCCTATAGCTTGGTTGGGGTGGGAAGGGGATGTCAGATTTGATTTTAAGATGCCTAGGCTCCCTAGAACAACAGATTCAAATCTCAACAGGACCTTTTAATTCTTCCAGGGTAAGTACATTGAAAAGACTCTCATAGTCTGCATGATATTCACTGTGTTCAAGAAAGCGAGGTCTCATTCGCACTTTATGGACCCACCTTTTTATAAACTGAAGACTCACCTATGTATGCAGTTAACCACCAGTACAATTTCTATATGCAATCACCCAAATCAGGAAGTTGAATAACCCTTTGATGGCCTTCATGTCCCCAGCTCATTTAGAAAATTGTCACTAGTCACATTTTTGACATGACAGTAACAGGAATCTGTCCTGTGTGCAATACAGTCAGTTTCCTTACCATACCTAGCTGTCTACTATAATTGTATAGTAAGAGACATTAGCATGTTACACTATTGCCCTGTTCTTGCTCCTGTTGAGATTGATGGGAGTTCTGTCATTGTTTGCAGTGGGAATAGGATTGGGACTTAAATTTAATCATGCAAGGTGCCAAACAAAATCTAGTTTCGGGTAACATCTTACCTATGACCAAAATCACCACACTCTGAATACAGACGTGGCGCATGGGGGCTGGAGGAAATGAATCTGTGTGCAGAATGCAGTCATTACAGGGCATCTGCCACAGCTGTTACTGCTGGAAGTCAGAACAAGCAGCTCCTGTCAAACATATGCATGTATCTTTTTTTTTTTTTAAAGGGTTGAGTTCAGCATTATTGTAGACATTGCCAAAGACAAGGTAAGTGTATGACAGGCATATTGTGGTCATTATGTAAGGTATTGTTAAAAGTGTGACAGGCCATAACTCTTACAGAACTCCCATTGCATATTAATACAGAATTCAGCAAAAGGTTCTGATGAAGCTAAATATTTTGACAGAATGAATCTGGCCACTGAGAGAAAGGGAAAACAGTTTTCAAAGCTTATTGCTTTCCTTGGCAGTGTGTACATTAAATTACAGTAGAACAATATTTGTTTCACCTGACAGGCTGCAGCTTGAGTAAGGAAGTGTAAATATGATAGCCTTGCGAGTGTGCAAAAATGGTTGGGTTTTTTAATTTGAAATTCTAGCATTNAGTTCCATCAATGGCTTTTAGCCAGGATGGGAAGGGGTGGGTCCCTAGCCTCTGTTTGCCAGAAGCAGGGAATGGATGACAGGGGATGGTTCACTTGATGATTACCTGTTCTGTTCATTCCCTCTGGGGCACCTGGCATTGGCCACTGTCAGAAAACAGGATACTGGGCTAGATGGACTTTTGGTCTGACTCAGTATGGCCATTCTTATGTAATGCCCACATTATGTATGCTGGCCAGAAACTGGCAGTTAGAAAGACAGGGTCACTTTGCTCTTTGACATCTTTGTAGGTTCCAAATTCTAGACCTAAGGTCTGGCCTAAAAATATCCCAGGATGTGAAAAGGTGTTTTTACCTTTGTTAACCAGACCAAGTTCTAAACTAGGTGCTTGCCCTAACGCTAACCTATATTAAAGCTGACTGCAGTACTTGCAATGAAAGCAGAATCACGGGGGGGGGGGGGGGAGAACTTGCCTCACTAGGATTGGTCACCATCAAAACCCAGATCCTGTTGGTCAGATGGTTCCCATTGATTGATTGAAAAGGTTTAGGAAACAATCTACTACCACTTGCAGAATCCAATATGTGATTTAGAATCAGGATCAAGTTAAATTTGCATTTTGCATGATTTCTGTTTAGAATAAGATGAAACTTTGCACAGTTATGACTGGGTTCCATTTTGGTTTTTGAATGAAGTAGCTCAAAGAGAAATGGATAGGTTGTGAATCCTTTAGACCTAATCCTAGGTAAATGGGATTGATTCATTTCAGGTGGCAGAAATATGGACTGCAGCCCCCTGGTGTTTAGGCACAAGGCATTTACTATCCTTATTTCCCAAGGCAGCCCAAAGCCAGCCTATGTAACCCCAAAAGTGAGCAACACTGATTAGAAAAAGGAAAATGAGCAGGCTGATTCAGCAAAAGTTAGTTTGTTAGTAACAAGGTGTGCAGCAGAATTTGCAGATTCTTAAGAATTTGACAGGAGCCATGATGTGAATGCTTCTACTATGGCAATATGAGGCACTTTATATACACCAATAATCTATGCAGCACATCTCAGGAGAAGGACTTTGCCGTTCAACAATAGACTGACGTACACCTAGCAGCCTCAATTTATTACAGTAAGAATCAGCTTCATCCCAGCCCAATCAAGACACAGGTGACGGACTTTCACCTTTGCCGTCGGGAAACCAAGTGGAAACTAACCACCACCTGGGATGGAATCCTACTAGCTAATCATCCAAACCCTTTCTCCCTAGGGTTGATATTGGACCAGGCACTTTCCCTTTCATCTTCTCTACACGTGCTTTGAAGGAAAGTTAGCACCTGTAACAACATCCTCCAAAAGTTGGTCACCTCAAAGTGGGGAGCCAATCCAGTTACTCTGCGAACCACTGCTATTGCCTTGTGCTACTCCATAGCAGAGTATGGGAACAATTCATCCATGCTAAGAAATTAAACCCTGTTCAAAATGTCAGAGAATGTTATCATGGAATAACAGGAAGACTGAAGTCAACATAAAAGGACAGCCTTGCACTACTTGATATCAGGAGGAAGGTAGCAAGCCAAAGAGAAAGATCATAGCAGATGGAAGACCCAAGGCATCCATTATGTGGTCACACAAGTGTAATCAAATGCCTTAAATCGCGAAAGAGTTTTATAACCAGTGCCATGCCTTTGGATAGACCAGCTGGCAAAGCATGACTGAGGTTATGGAATGAAAGACTACACAGTCAGACTCACCAAAATAGATCTAGAACCCCAGGAAGACCTTCTCGGACGGACTGATACAGACTGGTCAACGTGGTGATGCCTGAACCGCCTGCACACACAAACTGGCAGATCAAAAACTAATATGATCAAATGGGGCTATTCTAATGACAAAAATATATGCAAGTGCAGTGAGATACAGACCATGGAGCACCTGCTCATTTGCCAACCCTTTTGGGAGACCTCATCGGCTCACTGGAGCAATAAAAAGAGCTATCACGTGTGCACAGTTATGGAAAAACATCTAGTTTGTGACAAGAACGCAAGCAGCAGCACAAGTTTGGATTTGAACCTCACATCTCTAGAGAAGAAAGGCTTTTTACTGGATCTCAATTTCCAAGACTATAACAGGGTTCAAAAAAGAACTAAATAAATTCATGGAGGATAGGTCGATCAATAAGAACATAAGAAAAGCCGTACCGGGTCATACCAAAGGTCCATCTAGCCCAGTATCTGTCTACCGACAGTGGCCAATGCCAGGTGCCCCAGAGGGAGTGAACCTAACAGGCAATGATCAAGTGATCTCTCTCCTGCCATCCATCTCCATCCTCTGACGAACAGAGGCTAGGGACACCATTCTTACCCATCCTGGCTAATAGCCATTTATGGACTTAGCCACCATGAATTTATCCAGTCCCCTTTTAAACATTGTTATAGTCCTAGCCTTCACAACCTCCTCAGGTAAGGAGTTCCACAAGTTGACTGTGCGCTGCGTGAAGAAGAACTTCCTTTTATTTGTTTTAAACCTGCTGCCTATTAATTTCATTTGGTGACCCCTAGTTCTTGTATTATGGGAATAAGTAAATAACTTTTCCTTATCCACTTTCTCAACATCACTCATGATTTTATATACCTCTATCATGTCCCCCCTTAGTCTTCTCTTTTCCAAGC
>QXTE01000063.1:4406683-4494561 GCA_003942145.1 Platysternon megacephalum
ACCTGGCATTGGCCACTGTCGGAAGACAGGATACTGAGCTAGATGGACCTTTGGTCTGACCCAATATGGCCACTCTTATGTTCTAAAACACACCTTCCACCAATTCATAGGATGATTGCAGCACTGTGACATTTCTTTTAGTATATCTTCAACTGCCTGAGGTATATTACTCTTTTCAGAAATCATCTGATGTCCTTGATACTAAGATCACATACCGAAGATATTGTTGGTGGGTTTACATGTCTGGTACATTTGTCTTCATAATTTCCTTGTAATCACTTGCCCTTTGTATTTTATCATTTACAGCAGCCAGTAGATGAGGAACAACATTTAAGGATATCTGATCCTCCAGTGTTCACACAGACATAGAATTGCTATGTAATAAGTTTACAAACACTACTGTAACCTGATCAGTGACATGAGGTTATTATATATTACAGATCCAACTGAATAGGGGGCTGTGGGAAAAACAAAGCAGAGAAGAAAACACAGTCTAGCTAAGTAACCTCCAAACTAAAACTGGGGTGCAATTACAGGACACTTACAGGACACTACTTACAGGCCCCAGGCCAGAGTGACAATGCTGTTTTCCCATGGAGGGAATTAAGAGATCAAAAGGTTAAGAATCCCTTTTCAGGACAAAAAGGAAGGAGGGCTATCAATTGTTAGGAGCTGTCCTGGGGAACAGTTGACACAGAGAAGCTCTGTGGAGAGAGTCTAATGAAGCTGGACCTTCTGCAGTTCCAAGGAATGGACTTACAGAGAGACAGACATGCATATAGATTTATTGTATGAAGATCTGTTTCTTAAAGGCTTTGGATCTAAATAAATAATACTGCGCTTTAAGAACGCAGTTTGGTTATTTGATACTGCTATCATTGTTCCTGGAGGGAAGAAAATTACAGGTGCTGAACATAAGTCAGACCGGCTGAGGTAATCAAGGCTGATGCCCAGGGCCAGGTCTGAGAGTGGGAAAGTCATATGATTACACCTCAGAATGGCCCAAGACCTACACAAGGGGATTGCACTCAGAGACTATGAGAGGAATAGATGGGCAGTTAGCCCATGGACTATTGTTACTTTTTATTGGTGTTTCACAGATTTTTGTATTGCATTTTGTATGTATAAAAGGAAAATACAAATGTTAACCAATAGTATGATACACAAGGATAGCCATTTCTTACTAAATATTTTCTCACAAAATTTAACTGTGCATGCTTGATACCCTTATTCTAATGGCTCATCCTTTTTGTGAGAGCTCATTTTTATAATTGTATGAATGACTATATTTGTATGAATGTGTGAATGAGGCTGTCTTTCTATTTTGTCTATAGATATTGTTTACTGTTTGTAATGTATTCTCAAAAGTCTTGGGCATTTTGAGAATAAAGGGACAGATCCTCAATAGATGTAAATCAGCATCAATTTTTTGAAATCAATAGAACTGCGCTGGTCTACAAACGCTGAGGATCTGGTCAGAAGTAAGGAAAATAGGAACAAAAACTGTCCAGGGTCAACTTGAATGGCTTTCATGACAGATATTTGTGACATTTGCCAAGATTGTCTTAAAAATTCATTTGACACGCTCCCTTTAAGTCATTGTTCTCTTTGGGATTGATCCCCAGTCCTTTGCAATTAATGCACACCATTGTCCCTAACACAAGTTACAGTTATATTCCTCACTGGAGTTTACATAGAAACTTCCATTGATGTCAGTGATGCAGGATGAGGCTAATAAATGGAAAAGCAATGCCAGGAGCTATAATATCTGGGTGAGTATTAGCCAAATTGACACATGATAAATGAAAGGATCATCTTGTGCAACATGTACATACATGATTTTCATATCTGAATTAGACGTTGCATGATATACATAGTCTGAGTTGAAAATAGAGCTTGCACTAAAGTTTAGTTCAGTGTCTCAGGACTAGATATAGTACTTTCCTCTATCCAATGACAGTGAGAGTTGTGTGTGTAGATCAAGGACAGTATGAGATTTAATATGGAGGAAAGGACATTATTTTAATGCTTCTTTTAATTTACTTCAGTGGCAGAAGAATACATCATTTGCATTTTTAAAATGCTGATTTGTTTCAATACCCTCCCTGTTGACAGCAATTAAAGCAAGCTACTCAAAGAACTAAACAGATCAGGCAAATTAGGGACAAGTTCTGTTGATAAAGTTATCAAGTGTAGTATTTTCTAATAGCACCAACTAACAGGCACACAAGGTTTTTGCAAAACAGTGTGTGTGAGGTTATTGCAGACTCCTCTGTCTATCAAGAAATGGCAAAATATGAAAGAAAGTTAGAATCTTCTATATATTGAAATATCTGATGCTGTCTGTAGTGCATTATTAATGAAACTGAAGTTGCCATTTGATTGTAGTTTACAGTAACTAATGCTACCTGGGGGAAGACAGAGCCACTCAGGGAGTTGTGGATAGGAGAAAGGAAGGAAGAAGACAAGCTTGGGGAGAAGATTCCATGTTTCAGAATACAAGCCATGAACTGCTGGAAAATGGCTCAAGATTCCCAAGACAAATCTGACCTCAGCCCAAAGAATGCCCTGTAGTATGCTGAGGAAATGGAGGTCAGGAAATACACGTAGGATTTATTATTTTTTTTATAGATCTGTGTATTTCCTGTGTGTGATTAAGTAAAGAGCAGTGGTTTTAGAATTCTATGGGCCCAGAACACTCTATGGCTTGAGTACTGGGAGAGGGTGTGCTTAAGCTATAGGAGTGGGAGTCTGAGAAGGTAGTATTTGTTCTAGAAGGTGGGCAGGGGGCCAGATGATCACAACTCTCATGAGCGAGTGCCAGATAGAAGACCTGCATCTGAAAGTGTGCCCAGAAGCCCTAAAACAGAGACCAGTCCTAGACTCCATTGAGACTCTGGAGGCTTAAAACGTATGGGGATTCAGCAGCTGGATCGCCAGACAGCAATCTGATGAGTGGTCAAGACCGGGTGTTCTACTGGAGCTGTGACAATAGGTAACATTACATCTTTAGATAGCTAAGTCAAATGGCACATTTTAAGTATGGACACAGATTATGCATCAGTGTTGACAATTGCAAATTATGATCAAATAGTGAGATTTTTCAATGGCCAACATAGCTACCATGGTAAAGGCACAATAATGAGTCACCACTTCATTTTTTGTAAAATATTGTATATCATGATTTTTAACAATGAATGGTCAAGTCCTGTCTTGACTTACATGCTGTGCAGCCCCTTTCAAGATATAACTACATATCATAGAATCATAGAATATCAGGGTTGGAAGGGACCTCAGGAGGTCATCTAGTCCAACCCCCTGCTCAAAGAAGGACCAATCCCCAACTAAATCATCCCAGCCAGGGCTTTGTCAAGCCTGACCTTAAAAACCTCTAAGGAAGGAGATTCCACCACCTCCCTAGGTAACCCATTCCAGTGCTTCACCACCCTCCTAGTGAAACAGTTTTTCCTAATATACAACCTAAACCTCTCCCACTGCAACTTGAAACCATTACTCCTTGTTCTGTCATCTGGTACCACTGAGAACGGTCTAGATCCATCCTCTTTGGAACCCCCTTTCAGGTAGTTTAAAGCAGCTATCAAATCCCCCCTCATTCTTCTCTTCTGCAGACTAAACAACCCCAGTTCCCTCAGCCTCTCCTCATAAGTCATGTGCTCCAGCCCCCTAATCATTTTAACCATATATTCATTAATCATATATTCATTATGGTCACTCCACTTGCAAATGGCAGTGATGCAATCTGGCTGACAAATCTAATAACCACTCATATCATATCAGTCCACGAAAATGGAACTAAAACTATAGTTAGTGGGACTAATTAAACTTGGTGTAGCTCCACTGACAACCATTGATTAATACCAGGGATGGACCTCACCCAAATTGAATGGACCTCAATATAGTTAGATTGGAGATGTTATAATCTTAATGTTTTCCATGTAAAGATCCAAATTTTGTTCAGTCTTACACCTCATCCAATCTCATTAATTCAGTGGAGTTGGAAGGATAAAAAGATTGCCAATGTAGAAGACAGTGTTTGGTTAGGGACTGGTCCAAGATTATGGAACAACCTCCCACAGGATCTAAGAACCTCCACAAAACTTATCTTCCAGTCCAAGTGCAAGGTGTATTTCATTGGCCTTGCCTTTGCTAATATAAAGCACAGAGTACATATAATTTAGTTTTTAAAAGACAACCCAATCCAAACCACTGGACACACAATTTCCCACTTGGGCCAAGGAACTACGCATGATAGATATCACCCTTGAGCACTTTCCAAAAGTGCATTAAGCAGATACTATAGTGGTCTAAAAAACTGAACAAAACTGCAGGTGAGGGGGGTTTGTCTATGGAGAATTTGGTCCAAAGCCTTTGGACTTAGATTTTTTTTAAATCAGAAAGCCAATTTATACATACAATTTTGGGGCCCCATTAGTTGAACACTCATACATGAATTCCTGATAAACTTTAACAGCTCTGATCTTATTTCAAATTTAAATTAAATATACACATAAGTAATAAAAAAGAATTCATATGGATAGTAACTGTCATCCAAGTTTCTTTAAGCATTGACAAATTAATTAATTCTCACAATGCCTCTGACAGACATGGTGATACAAAGGATTTTCCATCTGCTCTGCCTGCTGAAAACGCTGCTTAGCACAGAGGTGCTGTCCAGCATCAATAGTGCTGATGTGTGACCTTTAGCTGAAGCAGGGAAAGATCAAGATTTGGGATTATGCAAATTAGTGAAACTGGAGTAGTGACAGTGAAACATAATAAGGTGCATATAAACATGTTTGTTTGGCAATTATAAGGATTTGAATAATTAGTTTTAAGCAGTCACACTTAGGGAAAACAAGATGGAAGCCACAAGAAATCAAAGTTAAGGAAAACAAAATACCCTTAGAATGATTTGACCAATGGGAAGCAGGTAGACTGGGGTGAAATAAAGGTCACCACAATACCTGAAGGGAGGGGTCAGTTAGGTAGAACACACGTCTTCAGACAGGTCCAGCTCTATAAGCACAGGTTTTCAATCCGGTCCAGCTTTGATTGACAGAGCACTTGGAGGTGATTGGCTGATTGGACAGGGATTGAACAAACAAACAATCAGAATAGGTCAAAATCTGTATATAAAGGAGAAGAGCTGACAGGCATGAGAGGGAATCTGAGTCAGTCTGTGTTGTGTGAGCTACTTTATAAAATAGTGTCAGTCATGCATCTTGAATGTACTGATAGTGATGCAGGTACTCTGATCTTTCAGCAAGACATCCAAACTCCTCTAAAGACAATGGAATTTTAGTTATTGACGGTGAGGATTTCTCTCTCCAAGGCACACACAGACTAAGTGAATAGCTGTCATATGTAGAGTTGTGCAGAAAAAAACCGCTATTTTTGTTTGCTGGCAATTCCAAAAAAACCTGAAAAAAATAAATCACTTTGCATCAAACCAATGACAATTTTTCCCCACAATTTTCAGGGAATCAAAAGTAAAAAAAAAGTGCCATTTGGGGTTAAATGAAATGTTTTGTTCAACCCAGAAACAATCTGTTTATAGAGCATTATTTTAATATTTTAATTAAAAATAAATAAATTTGAAGTTTTACAACAAAAAGGCATTCTGAACTGAAAAAACATCAAAACAATTTCAGAAGTGTTGAAATGACACATTCTGAAGTGTAGAATTTTTTTTCCTGACAAAATTAAATGAAACAGACAAGAATTTGTGAAATGTTTTGATGTCACTGAATCTGCATTTTTTGCTGAAAGGAGTTTTGGATGAAAAAATTTGCCCAGCTCTAGTCATAACTCATTTCTGAATAGCTGAATTCTTAATGGGGCCTTGTCAATTTAGGCTCCTAACATAAGTTCTACTTGATGTCTGGTTTTTGTTTTTTTTAATTAAAGGGTTTTGCAAAACGTAAATAGGTGAAATCCTAGTGCAGAGAGCCAGCACAAAGCCCTTCACACCATTTAAACCACATTAGAATGGGAGTGACTGTGGGAGGCAGGGTAGCTACCAGTGGAGCAACAGTATAGGGTTTCCTGTGCACTGTGGAAGGGAACAAAGCCTACACAGGATGTGGAGATTAGCCACAGGAACACATCAGAGCATCTGTGCATGGCAGGGGTGAAAGTAACATTAAATACTAACTGGTACAGGGCCCCAGGCGGAAGGGGCAGGGCCCCGGGCAGAAGGGACGGGGCTGGGGGTCAGCCTCCCCCAGCCAGCCCATCCGTACTGCCTGGCCCACACGCCCAGGGCTCCAGCAGCGATTTAAAGGGCCCAGGGCTCTGGACGCTGCTCTGGTAGCAGCGGCCACAGGGAGCCCCGGGCCCTTTTAAATCGCTAGCCCCGGGGCAGCTGCCCCTTTTGACCCCCTCTCAGGAGCCCGGGGGTGGGGGGCAAAAGGGGCAATGACATTAAAGTGCTACTGTGGCAGTGCTTTAAGTAGGGTCCTTTGCCGTGACAGCGCTTTAACCTGGCTGTGTACGGGCTGGTACTGGATCACCTGTAGGGGTGGGGATGCGTGTGTGCGTGCACGCTGCCTTTCTCAGTGGAACATGCTACATAGTTCCCTAGTTCCAACCTCCCTGCTCCAGCTAACACACCTACTGATTTCCACTGGAGCCCCCACTGCAGGCTGTCTGCATGGAGGGGCCATCAGATGATAGCAGAGACAGCATGTAACATGGTCTCCCTTACATGCTATCTCCTCCCTCATTCTCTGTGCTTTGTAGATGAAGGAAGTATCTGCCATTATGAATATACATACCTTTTAGTACAACCACCACAATCTGGAACATCCCACCACAAATGCATTTATTATCAGAGCATTGCTGTTGTGCACTTGGTGGTGAATCCTGAAGCTTCATTAAGTTATTAATGGTCACATTTGTTTTCTCCAAAAATGTAATTAAATGCTAAGTGATATTTACCATCATAATGCAAAAGCAAGATGGGACTAGTACAAACTAAGGCAAGGTAGTGGTAAATATTCCTACACTACACTCTTTTTTTCCCTGCTGGATAAATATACAACAGCCTGGCATGAAAAATTTACCATTCGCAACAAAATATTTATTCACCCTTATGATAAAATCCACAAATATACTCCAGTATTAATAATTACAAAATTCTCACCCCAGGTAAGGGAGAAGTAGAATGTTGTGCTTTCCATTTTACCCAACATTTTGTAATAACTTAATATTTTGTTTATTTGTTGCAAATAAAAGGAGAAGGTGTAATGAGGCCAAATGCTAAGGTACTTCAGAAGATAGGTATAGCAGACAGCCTTCCAATGAGATTTGAATTTCATTATATTTGTTGATTTCAAACGCCTTGAACATACTGAAGTACACTTTAATATTCTGAATGCAACTAGCTTTGAGGGTAGGCTTTTTTGGGGGGGGGGGTTGGGGGGGGAGAATTATTTGTCACTGACTCAGTTACCTCTGCAGTTAGCTGGAGTTCTCACCCTGCTCCAGAGAGAATATAAGAACACTAGATATTGTCCAAACTAAAGTCAACCTGTAGAAAGAAGATTATTGGTAAAATTAAATGAGTGAAACTTAAACCACAGCATAAGCTTTTCCTTAGGAGGGTGGTTCCTCAAGTTCCCTGCAGAATCCCTCTGACCTCAAGGTCAGACAGAGATGACTATTCATGTCTAGACTGGAGCCAATAGGACTCGCCTGACTGAAATCAGAATGAGCCAGCAAGGTCTCTGTATGCAGGGTCCTGACACTGTTTTATTTTCATTCCATGACAGATTGCAAATGTTGGGCATAAATCAGTTTTAAAGACCATATAAAGGTAAAAGAAACATTGGCTATCCATAAAGGAACAAATATGTACCATAAATAAGTGATAAAATTATCTATAGTAATCTATGGACCTCATTCCAGATGATGTACTCAGACTCAAAAGGTTTGGTAATTTGGGACAGATTAATATTCATAAGTTTAGATCTTTAGACTGAGAGAAGATTGTTCAGGCTCATCTCTAGGTGGAACAAAGAGCCTGGATCTGAATATTTCTAAGTTTTGGAGCATCGATGATTTGGAAACCAAACCTACTCTGAATTTTATAGCTGGCCCCTACCTACCTCCTAGCAAACTTCAGAGCAAACGTTCATATCTGAGGGATTTGAAATATGGATCTGCATCTCAACTTTCTGATTTGGGCCCATGTAGCCAAAACTATTCAAATCTCTTTTGTCTACTTAAATGCACTGGAAATGAGATAAGAACTGACTTTTTCATGGTGTTTTGGAACTTCTGCTTATACTCTCAGTTGCATTCAGAGCCCAAGAGGTGAAGATGCACAGGCAAGAAGTGAGACCTTTAAACACCAGGAAAAGTTTAATCTGTAGGTCAACATGCAGATCAGTTATTTCACTTGACTGGTTCTTGAAATGTGGTGGTTTCATTATACACAGGTGGTACATTCTGGGTGGCCACAGAATAAAATATTTTGAGAACCAAGCAAATGAAGGAAGTGGATGTGACTGGATGTGAATCCATGAATTATTAATTCTATTATCATAGCACCTAAGGATCCCAGTCACAGATCACAGCCCCAATATACTAGGTGCTGTACAAACAATACAAAAGACGGTCCCTATCCCCCACAGATGACAGTCTATGTAAAAGCGTCTCTCCTTTACAAAGGTGCCTGGAATGACAAGACTGAAGAATTCTTGCCTGAGCCAGATTACTTATCGTTAATAAAAATATTCAAGAAATAATATGAACCCTGTATATATTTCAGGAAACTACTCTATTATTATAGGAAGTTTTGTTAAAGGTTTTCAAACTGCTCATGAAAAGAAAGAGCTTAACAAGCATCTTTTAAATATTGTACACCTAACTCAACTCAATTAAGAATCACAACATAATTATCCTGGCATGTAAAAGTCAGACATTCATCATCTGACAGCTTTGACCTATCAAAATAGGAATTCAACTCCTGCTTCCAATTGTTAGACTCAGCTTTGTACTATAGGCCTAGGTCTAAGGGAGGAACATAAAGGCTTATCTTTGTTTTGTTTCTCAAAGTTTTGTTCATTAACAAAATTGACTCAAATTATAAACTCTCTTTTGTGGATATCAGAAACAACCAAAGAGGTAAACACCACATACTTAAAGGTCAATGCAAGATTAAAATGCTGTTAGAGCTGAGGGTTTAATCAAACCAGCAAATGAGGAGCTACAAATTAAGTGCCCACACTGCTGTACCTGGAATTTGGAAGTAAACAATGCAATCTCCATGTTTGACTCTAAGTCTCAGCCTGACTAAAGAAATATTTCCATGTAGAGTGGAGTTCATGGCACAGAATTTGGAAATGGATCAGAATTTGGAAAAGTCTGGTGGTATTCAGATCTAGGGGTGCTGTTGTCCCACTACAAAGA
This sequence comes from Platysternon megacephalum, assembly GCA_003942145.1. Taxonomy (NCBI): domain Eukaryota; kingdom Metazoa; phylum Chordata; order Testudines; family Platysternidae; genus Platysternon; species Platysternon megacephalum. Next base: position 4,416,119 of record QXTE01000063.1, read on the forward strand.
TAAAATGCAGACAACTGCAAAATTCAGAACTAGATCTGCATGCTAATTTCAAATCCTCCCAAGGTTCAGGTGTGAGCTATGATTTGGTTCAGCCAACTCAGCTTTTAACCCCTAATAGCAATTACCTAATGGCACAATCCTGCAGTCCTTGTGCATGCAAACTTCTAATTGATTTCAGAGGGAGTTGTACACATCTAAGGGCTGAAATGTTCCATCACAATATATATCCAGGATCTATAGCTCCCAGTACAAATACACTATGCCAGGGTTTGAAATGTAGTATGTACATACCAGTAGTTTATTTTCTTTCCATTCCACACTACCTATGGTCTGTGGGGCCCACAAATGAAATTATAGCTGCCAATAGTAATCCCATCTCATCTGTACCATTGCCATTAATCTATTGCTTTCGCCAATGCTCCCATGTGTGTCTTCCATAAAGTCTCAACACTTAATTTTTTTCCTATTACTTTTCTTGGAGAAGTTCTGACAACACAGTGTATGGCCAAGCTCAGGCTGGAGGATTCAGTGAGACTTGAGATAGGGAGAATATATATTTACTATTATACTACTAGAGAAAAAACACAACCTGTCTACACAATTGAATCCTGGTTAGTGAAATATGTCTGGATGAATCATATAATAGACAAAAAACAGGGTAAGGATTCCATTCACATTGTTGACTAATGGATTATGTGAAGTAGAGCTGGAAAATGTAGGGCAACTCCCCATGTCATCCTGCAAACCTCTTTGCTCAATTCAACTTAATACAAATTTTTACTATAAGAAAAAAAAACCAAAACAGCTTTTGCCACCAGTGCTACTTTTTTTGCCTTGCCTCAACAAAAATGGGCCAGTTAAAAATCAATGAGTTAAAAATCAATGAGACATGCAAGTATGTCTAAGAGCAAAGTTTAGTTCATTTATGGCAATCTTTTGGCTCCACAAGAGCAGAGGCAGAAGTTAAGTCCTAAATTTTATAGAATTATTTACTCCTTCTGATAATTTGGTCATTTTATAATATTTTTACTGTATTTTCATGCTATTGGTTTGTTTAGAGGTGTGCAATATGTTGATAGCATTATATAAAGAAAACACACAAAGCATCACATATTAGTCCCACCCATCCACCCCTCTATTACCATCTGACACTAAAGACAATGGAGCCTATATAGTCCCACTGTGCATCAGGCCACTAGGTGGAGGGACTGTCTTCTTGAGGCACAATCCATCCCAGAGCTCCCCATAGACAAAGCTGTGTATAAATCACACAACTGGACCCTATGTATTTTGTGTAGTATTGACAGGGTTAAAGCATTGCTTATTTTCCACTAGATTGTGTTTATAACCATACTTCCTGCTGCTGCTTCAGCTAGGACTTGGAGTTCAGTAAAAGGAACAATATGTGCATATACAGTATGGGAAGTCAATGGGACTAATTGTATTAGTAAGGCAAGTATAACTGTGTGAGAGAAAGAGAAAAACTTACACCATTCCCCACCCCCACACACCACAATTGTGCTCTACATAGCTATTATAACTATGGCAGTGATGGTTTCCCTTCTCCGTTGAACTTTCCTTTAGAGCTGTGTGATGGGCAGAGAAAATAGCAAAAAGGGATCGAAGACGAGAACATTGAGAAAAGCCGAATGGAAATAAAATGAATTCTATTCAAAGAATGGGAAGGATAATGGCAAAGAGAAAAGGATAATGGCAAAGAGAAATGGATAAAAGAAGAACAGAGGGACTGTAAATCAGTAACTGAAGGGAAAGACAAGTTGACAGTGAAAGTTCAACTAAAGAAGAGAAAGAGGCATGAAAAGATGCTTAAAAATAGGGATGGGGGGGCGGGGTGGGGGAGAAGCATTTTACATTTCAAGTAAATTTTTCCAGGTAAGTGCATCTCACATAAAAGTGGCATGTGATTTATTGGATTGAAAGTCACAAGAAGAGATGCCTTGGTGCAGGATACTAACCCTAAAATGATTTTCTATAAATTGCACTTCTACTGTTCATGGTCATTGATCATCCTCTAACCACTTTCTTTCTAGATGTGACTGCCAGTTGGCATTGCTACAGTATTTAAAATGATAAAAGTTAGTCATTACATAAACTTGAAAACAACTTTCATGTTTTTAATGTATAATAAATGCACCTGGTAGAAAGTCAGTTTGTGGGCTGGTTGAATCAAACTTACTAGGGTCAGCTTTTAAGATTAGTTGATAGTATTGGGTGTAATTCCAATTTCAAACTCCAATCCTACAACTCCTTATACACATGACTTCAACTGGACTACTTATGGGTCTGGATCCTTCAAACACTTATGCATGTAAGTAAATTTACTCATGAGAATAATCCCACCAAATCCAATAGGACTGTTCAAAAAAGTAAAATTACTCATGTGAAGATATGCAGGATCAGATCCTATGTGCATAAAGATTATTCATATGTGTAAGGGATTGCAAGGTCAGGCTCCAAACCGTATTTCTTAAATTAGGCTAATGAAAATTTGGCTTCAGAAGTATAAAATCTCACACCTCTGTATCAAACAGATTTCTCACAAGGAAATAACACTGTCATGGCTTCTTTTACAGTCTCTTCAATTCTATTTACTGCTTACTATGATGTGCAGTCTATATTGTCTGAAGAATGGCTAATGTCTGCTTATTTCTATATCTGTTATGCATTTCAGTGCACATAGTGGTTTACTCTTTCACATAAGTTAGTGCAATTCCTACAAGCAGAACAAGTTTATCTGTTTCATAAGTGACCATAAAATGTAGCCTCTCCCCTGAGGTGTGGCTCCTTGGTGCTGGCTGGTGGGAGTGGCTTCTCCCTTCCCACTGCATTGGTTGAGTCAGGAGTTCTTTGTGACACCTGGTGCCTCCACTCATGGTGTCTCCTCACTATGTCCAAGACACAAGAGGTGCTGTCCTTTAGGACAATGAATACACAAGAAGCACACAAGACACAAAAGGGTACATGAGCCCAGACTCCAGCAAAGAAATTACACACCCCAAAACTAACAAAGAGGGATTTTACTGTAAGCAGGAAAGTAAGATCTGGGGAAAGAAAGAGTTAGGGTTAACTAATAAATACTTAAACACATCAACAAATCAACCAATCTCACTCTGCCCACCTCAGTGCCATCTGCACCTGGTATTGGTGTCTCTCCCCGAGCCCAGCTACTTCTTCCTCGCCCCGCACCAGACCCATCTCCATCCCTTAATCTCCACTCCCCTCACCAATCACCTCCCTTCATCCCCATCCCTTCACCCACCCCACCAAGTTGCTTTCCCCACTCTCCCAAACACACCTAACACTGCTTTCAGCCCAGCAGGTCACTACAGCACTGCCCTCCCCCCAGGTTCTCCCCACTCCTGTGCCAGGACCCTCTCCTGGCAGCATCCCATGACAAATCTCTGGGGTGCCCATGCTGGGGAGGCCTTACTCTCAACCTCCAGGCCCTGCCTTGGGGGACAGGTTAACAGAGGTGAGCCCAAAGGGAGTCATGGCATGAAAAAGTTTGGGAACCAGTTCCATAGAGGCTCAGTCCAGAATTCCAGGAGCTGTCAAACTACAAATGAGGGTTACAACAAAATTCAGGAGGGTTGTTATTTTATTATAGCTGTGTCACTGATGGATATGTAAAACAATGACAAACAAATGGAATATCTATGAACAGACCATTATTTTTCTGAATATATCTTACACTTCTCTTTTTTAACCCTGCAGAATGGTCAAACAGTTTGCTGAGAGTATTCACCATTAATATTCCAAACTCAAACTGGGTTGCTTAGTTAGAATTGGTTCTTCATCTGAAATCATTCCAGTGAAATCTTTTTAAGCAGCCACACAAGGGGATCATCAAAGATAAGTTACCTAGTTATAGAAGTGGGATTTAAGAAAACTCCAACCAAGCTGCAGTGTAGGTTTAGCATCTTCTAGATACACCTTAATATACGTGTTCTTGTATTAGCAAGACTGAAACCAATACTGAAAACCAATTCTAAACTGACCCAATGGGAGAATAATTTGGATCATTACTCCCAGTTCTTTATCACTGGGATCATGAAAGAAAGGATAGAGTTCTAAGTCTGTGTTTATTTCTTCAGAGAAGTTCCTACAGTCATGAGAATTTTTATTTTATTATAGGCAGGACAGGTAGCACTGATTAAGATTGCCCGACACTTCCCATTATAAGCCCGTTTTCAGTTGCTTATAAACATTAATAAACTTCAATAGTTTATACTGAAATTTTCCATATCAGGCGTCTGCACAGATAGAATATTTTTGGAAATTTTTACCCCAAATGATTCAGCCATTTCTGAGAAGAAGTCTAGGGGAAAATACACTATTTTGCCCATGTTAAAAAATTCTGGCAGCTTTTTCTTTGAAAAGTGCTACCATCCTAGAGTGCTTTTGTCCCGTGTGCATGTGCATTATGCAACTTCTGCGACAAATGAGGCCAGTGTTCTATAGACAAGAGTTTCCTTCAATACACAACCCTGATTCATCCCCAAAGCACACTCCATCCTGTGCACTGAATGTGGCAGGCAGTTTGGGGGAGGGGGGGAGGAGTATGTGGATCATACAGTTAAAGACTATCATTATGCACAGGCAAAAGGGAGCAGAATTAAGCTTAGAGAGGCAGTCTAGATTCTGGCTTTTCCTAACTTTTGAGTGTTTTTACTTTGCAACTTTAGTAATGTTTCTGATAGAGTGTGTGTTCATATAAAATATACACATTTGGTTTGGCCCATGGTAGTGAGATGCAGATTCAGAACTGAGTGTGGATTTTGCAAAGGTCAAAGATATTTAGATTCAGGGTTTTGATTAAGGTCCAGTCTCTAGTTTGCAGAACCTCTTTGCTGGAACATGTTCCTAAACAATTTTCAAAAAGTCACTTGCAAAGTAAGTCCCCTGGAGACTCACTATTCTCAGCTCTGTGTTCCTCTCAGTTGTCCTGGCATTACCCTCTCTCTGCAGAAGGTATCTTCACATTTTAATTTAGTTAACACCACCTGCTGCTCTTCCCTGAAGGACACTTTCTAAAACTGACACATGATTCAGCATCCTTCAGCACCTTGAGCCATACATAGTTTCATAACAAATTTTCCACAGTATCAAGAGATGCTCTTTTATAAAGAAATATTATGAAGTTTTGTGAAAAGTGACAGCTGAGAAAAGCAGTCCTGCTCAGGCATCAGGGACAAAAAGGCTACCCTGCAGATTTGGTGAACATGTTTGTTTTATATTTTACCATTTATCAGAGGATATATTGTGGAGTGGTGTCATCCCTTCCATAGGGAAGTTTATTTAAAGATTAAACACTAGTTTTCCATTATGTACCAGTGTTCATATCCCATTCCCTAAAAGAAAAAGGCTGTTTGAAATTCCATGTTGCATATCATCTCAGTGTAAAGGTTTTTCCCTGAAGTCTGGGAAAAATTAGAAAATGGGGATTTAAAATTATGAGGTCAGATCTTCAGCTTAACTTCAAAGGAACTATGCCAATTTATACCAGGTGAGGATTTGGGCCCATGGTGTTCTGAAAATTTCACCTGAGTGAACTTCAGGTGATCTCTCATATTATTTCCAAAATGTCTAGACACTCCAAATTTGTTTGCTTTCCATTGTGGTGGTGAAGTAGGAAAATAGATATGACAGTAGACTGGGAGGACCATATAGTTAGGAAATCAAGCTAGATAGAATGGAGCTGTCCTGCCTTGGAATGAGAGGTTGTCAGGATATGGGGTGGAATTAAGGATGAAGAAGGTACAGGAGAACAGGTTATGCAAGTACAGTGCAGCAGAGTGGGACTACTTATGGGCACCCACAGCTCTTATTGAAGTTAAAGAAAGTCTAAAAAACAGGCTGTTAAAGTCAACAGCATTACATAATGATCCCCAAGAGTTTCTCTTGCTAAACAAGTAAAATTCTGTAAAGAACGCTCAAAAGCTGACAACAGGGTAAATATTTGCTAGTGTGGAAGAAGAGTTACCTCCTTCACCTTTATAGATCCTGTTTTGTTCTTTAAAATTTAGTGCATTTAAGGATAGCAGAGGTTTTGAGTGACAGATCTACATAAGTGTGGGCCTTCCCATTCCTGCAGTGTAATCGGGGGCTTAAGCATTAGCCCCTTTTAAACATCAAAGAGACCTAGAACTCTGAAAAAATAAGTGTACAAATGGCATTGTTGAGTTCCTAGTTTATTCTATGCAGGTTCTTATATGGTCCTCATCCCCATAGCATCTGAGCACCTCACCTGTCAATGAATTATCCTCAGAACACCTGGAGAGGGAAGTACAAGTCCCATGTCACAGATGGGGACTGAGGTACAGACAGGCCCAAGTTTATGACAGTTCCTGGCTCTGAGTGCAGATTTACTGAATCCTAATCCACAAGACACGACTCCTACCCTTTACCCCAATGTCTTGCAGATCCAATGTGCAAATGTTGCCCCCCACCCCATCTCTGAGGAGGGGACTCTGATGGCAGCTGAACAGAGCAACACAGGGGTCTCCTGGACCCCCCTGTGCTGACTGTCTTTGTGGACAACAGATGGATCCACCATTATGCAATTCCTCCAGTGTTTTTTCCTATAAGGGGGTGCATGCTGCAGACAATGCAGCTCTGAGGCTGCCATAGTCGCTCCTCTGACTCTTGATTTAGGGTTCCTTCTTTCCTCTAGTAAATTTTCACATCACACAAAACAATTATATGGACCATATCATTGACTCCAAGTAAGCTGTTTTCTGTGTATACGCTTTTTCTTCAAGTCTTGCTCTGGGACAAAAATCCCTCTGGGAATTAGAGAACTTGAGAAAGAATAAAACCACAACACGTGAGAGGTCTGAGATGTTCCCACCGAGCTGGAATGAATTATTTAGAACCCATTGTTTTACAAGACCCCTGATTTGCTATAACATTTAGTAGTATACTTTGCAATAAAAGCATTCCCTCCTCCCCAGTAAATATAGTGTAGCCTACTGGCCATTTAATAGTCCATAATAAAAGCTGTTTACCAGCTACAATCTAGGATAAAAATTATCTTCAGCTTTGAACCGTGACAGCTGTATGTGTTATTTTTTCTAACAGCTGAGTACACAGCCCGATTGAAAGGTAATGATAGGTTGGCTATAGTAGATTTCTATTCCTTATAGAACAGTACAGCTCAGACAGGTCAGAGCATAAATCATTCATTGAAAGAATGGGGAACGGTTCTTAATTTTAAATCAAAAAGGTTGTTAAACCCCTTTGAAGTGCTAAAGGAACAAACATATGGAAAACCAAGATACAGAAATGTAGCTACAGGTTTAGAAAACCTGACAAGTAATATTTGCAATCTCAGTCCAGGAAAATGGAGAGATTTCGTGAGTCTACAAAAATACACAATGGGTGAAATCCTGGCCCCATTGAAGTCAATGGCAAAACTCCCATTGCATCAATGGGGCCAGGATTTTACTCAGAGTGCTCCATTTGTATCCTTCCCTGACTCTCTTCTCTGCACTTCTTCCAAGTTGGCCATCATTATGCATTTGCCCCAATATCTTCAATTCTAAATTTAATGGTGCATCATAATGTACCATCAAAATATTAAATCAACAATATTTGTGGTTTAAAACTAAACCTTTCAAAATGATTTTAACATCTTTGATGATCATGCCTTGATGATATACTAGATTAATTCAGCTTCAAATCATCAGCAAACATTGAAATGTTAACTCACTCGCCTCCTAGCAATACAACAAATAAATGCATTACCTGCTTTGTGCTTGGTCATTTGCAGTCTCATGTTATTGGCAAGAATGTTAAAAATATTACCCGTTATTCATTGAGGCCTAATGTATTTCCTCTTGGCTTCACTCCAGATTTCATCATCATTCCATCTACTTAAATAAATGTATCCTAATGGAGGGGTGGGAGGAGAAACACACCATACTACTTTATGACTTTGGGGGAAAACAACAGAAGTGTACTCTCAGATTAAGACAGAGAAAAAATTATAAGACAAAAATGCCATTGTCACCTGCAGATGAACACTTTCCACAAATTGATGACTTTGTATCTGACCTCTCAGTCCGCATACTCAAAAAGACACCTGCACAAACCTTCAAAATACAAGCCTGGAAGCTAAATTCATAACTTTGCTAGACACTAAAAATCATGGTCTTAATAAAGATACTGGATTTGTGGTTTATTGCAACAATCTATAACCCAGAAGCCTCCTTTTTTTGTCCTGACTGCAGAGGTGTTAACATGCTGCATGTGTTTACTGCTTATGCTAAATAATCTGTTCTGCCTTGTATTTAGCTGTGACATTCTGAGTACCTATCCCAGACCTAAAGAAGAGCTTTGTGTAGGATGGAAGCTTGTCTCTTTCACCAATAGAAGCTGGTCCAATCAGAATTACCACCTCACCCACGTTGTCTGTCTAACAGAGGTAAAGATTGTTTAAGGAATACTCATCTTGTTCATCAGAAATATCCCTGCCAATTTAGAGTTAATAGAATTACTGTGAAAAAGAAAGAAAATTCCTGGTCTAAATTTTCAAAATTGACTAGTTCCCTTCAGTACCATCCTGAAATACCTCAGAGGAGCTTGATTTTCCAACAGCACTGAGCCCCCACCCACTGAAAATCAGACCTGCCAAAAGGTTGTGGTTTTTTAAAATAAAGTTGGGCACTCAAAAATTGAGGTACTCAATCATTAGTAAGTTTGGAAAATGTTTGGACCCTTTTTAAAAACTTTGCTGCAAAAAACTGTTCCATTTGGAAAAACTGGCAAATTTAATCTCCTTCAAGATTCTATCATCTTACATAAAAACTCATTGTGCATTGCTTCACTGTTACACAGTATTGCAATGCATGAAGATTTAAGTGCAGATGATTTGCTTTGCCTTTGTTGGCACTTATTTGCAACTAATGTTTCATACCACTTACTAAGACCATCACACACTATACACCCGATTGCACCTAGGCGCAAACAGGCCTGTATTGGAGGTGCTGTCCAGTCACATCACCCTATAGGAGCATTTGTAGCCACTAACCTAGTCCTTAAGACCCTGTACCATGAACTCTCCTCCTTGGTAGACCTACTATATTGGGGTGGGCAAAGGGGTATGTGGTCCTGGTTCACTTTCACCCATTTTCTTTTTTAAAAAACAGTATTGAGATTTTCTGGGGTATCAATGCACAATGTCACAATCTACTAATGGTCCATTTCATATCTGTTTCATGATCTCACTATATCACAGCATACTGGTTATTTGGATGGGCTATCTGGATGCAGATTCCTGATGGGCTCATCTCAGACAGCTTTGATGGTTTTTGGTGGGTTTTTGCCAACCCATGGCTACAGGGCTAGTTTCCAATTCAAATTTCACACTCTTGGTCTTTACTGTTATAGATGCTCCACAGTCCAATTGGAGACTTAGGTAGATTTTTAAACCCTGTTTCTTCATAGAATGACATGGCATAAGTGGGCAGAGTGGAAAAATCCACTAACAGAACAATTTGCATTAGTCCAAGCTTAGGAAATATATAACCGCAATAGCGCTGTTAGAAAAGTCAAACTGCAAACAAACCAGAACCGTGAACAACAATAACAGGAAAAGCCAAATAGGAAGGGTGATTGTTCTTTTTGCTTTTGACCTGTATTAATTTTGCAATGTATTCCAAATAAGGTAATTAACGGAAGTATGTGTAATTTGTCTGGGTTTAAGCTTTAAAAAGCTTGTGTGTTCCTGGACTCGGGGGGGGGGGGGGGGGGGGGGGGGGGGGGGGGAAGGAGGCAGTTCCAATAGCTGTATTCAATATTCCCTGCGTGCTTGTATTCAATAAATGAAGCCTCAGGCTTGTTCTGATCCAAACACAACGTGTGGTCGTTTTTCCACAACAGATCCAACCAGGCATTTGGAGAGGGAAGGTTAGCAGCAGAAATTGAAAAGCATAGATCAGCAACCTATGAATGGAGAATGGAAACTAAGGCAACCCTCAGATGGTACTGGTGATCAGAGGAGAAGGCCAGCATTAGGAAAGGATACACTGCAGATAAGGGGAACAGGCAAAAAGGAGCAAAGGGAAGACTGACTTTCAAACAGGAGCTCAGTGAAGACAGGAAAAGAATGGATGGCCATGGGAGTAATAAGGGGATCTAGAATGGTGTCTGCTATTGTTTCCAAAATAAGAGAAAGGAATAAGGCAAGGAGACAAACTGAGAATACACAAAGAGTCCTGTGGCACCTTATAGCCTAACAGACGTATTGGAGCATAAGCTGTTGTGGGTGAATACCCACTTCGTCAGAAAGCTTATGCTCCAATACGTCTGTTAGTCTATAAGGTGCCACAGGATTCTTTGTCGCTTTTTACAGATCCAGACTAACACGGCTACCCCTCTGATACTTGAGAATACACAGTGCTCTATTATTAGTATCTTTCCAAAAGCCCAGGCCTCAAGGTGCTAACAATGATCATTAGTCAAGAACTAAAAAGGTTAATATTGCTTGTGTGTACAAAATTTGTCACATGTATTGTTTAAAAGCCTTGCAGTGATCTTCCAACATTGGTTTTATCACAGCAGTGGAGTCAAAGGAAACTCCTTGGGAGGTCAGGCTCACATTGATTTGTCCTTGACAGAATATTAGCTACAATGTCAACTTTGTGAAAGCCAAATAAACAAAGTACATTTTTTTTAAAAAGTCACGACACATAGCAGTGGTCTTCAGAATGACAGCCAGTGGCACTCATGTAATCAAATGTTTCTACAATTGTCCAAATATCTATTATGTGAATATGTTCATAACCATAATCACTGTCTCAAAGTCTGTTTAATTAAGTTGGACCCAGTGTGACAGGGATATAGCATTGTGAGGGATGTGAAAAAGAAGAACCCAGACTGATATTGGGATGAATTAATAAAATACAAACTCAAGCCTTCACTCAAATATTGAACTGTAATCAAAACCTTGCAGATTAAAGTGGTTCTAATACCTGATTCTTTCATTATTTTTAAGTATTCCCTGCATTTCTTCATTCTGGTTGTGGCCACAAGAGAAAGAAATGACAAATAATAAAAAAGAGGCAATTTTAGGCATAAAGCCACCCTGACTGAAAGAGTAAACACATTGGAAATCCTCAAGAAAAATTGTCTTCAATAGATTTCACATTTAATTTTGAAGACTCAAGACATTTGGACAATTAGAGTAAGGTTGAGAAGAAGCACTCAAATGTTTATGTGCATAGCTGAATGGAACGGAACCCAGAGTGTTTCACCAGTTTGTAATGATATATATTACAGATAGAGCTAGATCTGAATAAATGTAAATTGAGAAGTTTGGATCTGATTCTGATCCATGTAGCTGATCGTTTTCTCTATAGTGGGCAGAACAAACACCACTGATCCCCAATTGCCTCACCCATGGAGAAGTTCAGATCTGTCTAACAGTGAATTTTGAGAATCAAGCCCATTTCCTTAATTAAAATGATACAATAATGTTCATGGATCATTCCATTCCCCTACAATAAACAAAGGCCACAGTAGATAAGTACAAGGCATTATAAACATGTTGATTCTTTATCTCTTTGAAGGCTACACAATGGTGGTGCTAAGTAGTTCTGTTGTCTGGAATATAGGAATTGGCATACTCGATGAGACCTGTGGTCCATGTAGTCCAGAAATCTGTCTTGGACAGTAGCAAGTACCAGATGTTTCAGACGAAAGTGTAATAACCCCACAGTAGACTGATGCGTCTCATTTTGACCTCTATTAGTTAGAGATTTGTATTGAACCTCATCCACCAGGATTTTTAACTCAGTTTCAAAATTGGTATAGTTTATTATGACAGATCTAGTTATTCTTGTTATCCATAGAAATGTCCAAACATTTTTTGATTCTTGTGGAGTTCCTGTCCTCAATCTCCTGTGGCAATAAGTTCTACAATTTTACATTGTGTGAAATCACTTTTAAGTTAATTGTTTGCCATTGTGACAATATCCACACCCCCACAATCAGAACCAACACAAGGCCACCTTATCTTAGGGAGACATCCCTCCTTCTGTGCTAACTTGATCACATGGCACAGCTGCAGTAGTTCACTGCTTGTGATGTTCTAGGATGGCTTACAATTGCTGACAGTACACTACAAATAATGTTTTGAGATTATCTGTCATATCAAGTTAAGAACCCTCCCCCCACCTTTTAAATGATTTTTTCCAACTGACACACATGGTCATTGGGAAAGCCTAAATGTGAATACTCCCACTTACATGAGTGAGAGTTACAGGATCAAGCTCTGTAGTTCCATTTTAAAAGCTATTTCAGACTTAATGTAACAACTAAAAACTGTCCTATGTGCTGAAACTTACAGCTGGTAAAAAAAAAAAAAAAAAAAAAAAGACAAAATATTGTCATGTGTAAGTAAATTTAGATTTTTGTCAGGAAAAATCAGAATAAACCACTTTGCTTCTCTGAGAAATGGGGACCTCAATTTGAGCATTTCACTTCAGAATCTCTCCCTTTGCCTGAGCAGTCAGGGCACCTCATGGGAGTTGTAAATTCTGAAAAGTTGAGATGGGACAGGAAACTCCCATGAGTCACTGCAATGGCTCAGCCACAGGGAGAGATCATAGTGCATTATGGGAAATTGAGTCTGGCTGATAAATAGGGCTCATGGGGAAAAGGAAGAAAACAACTATAACTTCCATGATGCACTATAGCAACTCAGGCAAAGGGGGAGAGTCTGAAACAAAATGTTTCAGAAAAGTCAAAACTTGAGTCAAATGAAAAAACAGAAGGTACTGAATCAAGATTTTTTTTTGTGGACTTTTCCTGCAGCAAACAATTTCAATATTTTGACATTTTGTCTCAACTCGGGGTTAAAAATGAATGTCAAAATTTTAGAATTTCCCAGGGGCTGGAATTCTGGTTTTTGATCATCTCTACTGAAACCCTATAAGATTCACCTTTTCCACTTCTGATCCAATATAGTTACCTTTCCTTTTGTAACAGATCCAAAAGCTGCCCAGAAACTGGTTAAAGAAAACAAACAAATTAAAGTAGGAAACAAACAGAAACATAAAAGTGGAGGAAAGAGAAACCGATGCAGCAAGAGCAAAAGAAATACGGAAAAGAATTTAACAAACTCAAGCTCTGAAGAGGGAATCATTGTATAGAAATCACTACCCCATGCACTCTTGAGTTCACAGACTAGCAAAATTAGAATGGAAACCTGATTGCTTTCACAATTTTTTTTCTGGCACCTTGTCCATCTGTGTACCCTCTTAGAGACTCTTCAGCTACTTTGAAGCTCTCTGTCCTGGTTACAGAAGGAAATTACTCCTAGACAAAGCAGAATGGCTACTGCTTCCAAATTTGCCCTTACTCATGTTTTAATATTAAGTGCAATTTCATAGAGGGCATTAGATGGCATTTTCAATTGTCAACTTTATTGGTCTGAGTACTTATTTTTTAATAACTAATTTATTTTATGTTTTCATTTGTTTTGTTAATATTACATTAGCATCTGTCTTCGGCACCTTGAACTCATATTAAACATTAAAGATAACATTTACTTCATTTTAGCATCCTGCATATTTCTGAGAGGATTTCTGCAATGCTAGCTATGAAACAGAGCTGCTCTGTAGTTCTGTTTTGTGGATTTTGTTTTAAATCACAGCTTGAATAAACACATTCAATTTAAAATAAAATCTTCAATCATATTACTTTCCAGATTTGTTCCTTGTATCCCATTAAGTTAAAGGCCTGATATTTAACACCCAACAAAAAAAAGTGTAGCTGTTAAACAATGAAACATAGTGGGGCCTGATTTTCTTCAGACACTACTTACACACCAGTGTAAGTCCAGTGTCTATGGAATTCCTTCTGATTTAGATAGTAGAGAATCCAGCCCAGTGAATGTCAATGGCTTTAGAAATGTCCTTTCATTAAACTGTGAATCTTTTTTGGAAATATGGGCATTAGGTTTCAGTAGCATGCTAATTAAGGGAATGAATCCAAAGGGAGTTTTGTTGAAAAACACCATTAGTAAGGCTGTAGAATCCATTTAGTGCTCTAAATGATGCCATTACGGTATAAAACACTAGAGTTCTGAAGATACTTGTCCATCTCAGAAGTCTACAGTTTCCATAACAACCTACATACTGAGTCCAGAGTCCATTTTTCTTAGCATTATCAAAGCTTTTATCCATACCTGCCTGAAGTTACAAGTGTTTCCACAGCATAGTTAGAATGTTATATGTTTTCCAGATGTAGCTCTTTTTTCCTTTCCATTTCACACAACATGGTAGCTGGATGATGCTAGTGTTTCTCATATTGTGTGTAGGTACTGGGTAGGCTCAATAGATACAGTCCCTGACTTAGGAGCATGCAGCCATGATGCAAAGTATAAATCAGCTTGGTATTAATTCTGGGGAAAAGTCACTGGATTAGTTTAGGCACATATCCAGAGGGGAAAGGAAAATCCTATTTGTCTTAATTTAGCTTGAAACTATCTCTCTACACTTGGCCCTATGCCTGATTCAAAGTCATTTAAAGTACTGAGGAAAATACCAGAGGCAGAATGATGAATTCTAATTGGTTTATTAAGGACTATAGGACCTATAATAGCCCTGTGCGCTATACCATTTAAACTCCAAAGTCATCAAATAATATTTTAAAATGTTAATATCAGGGACTGGACCATATCCTTAAACACTGCTCTGCCACAGATGTTTTAAAATAAAAAGCTTTTCCCCATAAGAAACAAATCTGCATGCTGGAAAATAAAACTTTCATAAGCACCTCACAAAGTGTGGTTCATCTGGGTTGTGGGAGGTTTATGTGTGCATATACATGTACCACAAGCACAAAGCCATGAGGTATGTTTAGATTGTGTGTAAAATACCATATGTTACACTGGAGTTACATCCCATGAAACAGTGTATGAGAACCACCTTATGAGTGGCAAAGAAATGCAAAGCAAACTAAATTCCCAAACCTGCAATGAGTTCCAGCCGACTTTGCCAGCGTTGTGTTTAGAGCTGATTGGAGCAACTGTTGTGGTTTCAAGACATGTTTCCATTCAGTATTGGAACAAAACCAAAACCTTTCAAACATTTTTGCAAAATGGAATTGTGTCAAAACATCCATTTTCAATTTGGGAAGAGGTCTCAAGAGAGAGAGCATGTGTGTGCACATGCACAGAGGGGGATGGGGTGGTGATGGTTAGAGCACTGCATAGGATATAGAAAGTTCAGGTTCAAATCTCCCTTTTTCCTGATTCAAAGTGATGTGGGATGAAAAACTCTGTCCTGCATCAGGCAGATCAGGGACTTGAACATGAGTCTCACACATCCCTGGTCAATATGCTAACTACTGGGTGATAAAGTATGAATCCCTCCCTAGGGCCCCTCCTCTTCCCCCCCCCCCAAAAAAAAATAAACCCACAACATTTTGACTAAGTCTTTGTTGAAACCAAAATGTCTTCATAAAACATTTTAGCTTTGATGAAATTTCTTTCGGTCAAAAGTGTTCCAATGAGCTCTATATGTATATGGGGATCCCACTCAGAGCACATAGCATCATTTAGCTCCAGATGCTGCAGACGCAAATACAATTTATGCAGTACTGTGCCTTTCACCCAAAGCACTTTACAAACATTAATGAATTAAGCATGAGTTAGGGAAGTGTTATTATACCTACTCTACAACGGGGGAGCTAGGGTACAGAAGTTTAAGTGACTTGCCTGAGGTCAGACAGAAAAACTTTGCTCTGATACAAAGAGATGAAAGTACATTCCGTTAATATGTAACACCATGCACTCAAAAACTGGAGTGTACATTGTTTCAGTTTGTGGCAGTGTTCAGTGAAGCAGGGAAAGGAAGGGAGCAATATTTTTGTATTACTCATAATGTCTTGGTGGCACATTGCATATCAAAAGGAAAACAACTTCCTGCCTCACCAGACAACCACGGGTCTTGGTTCCCTAATGTTTTCTTGCTGCTCTGAAATGACATGCTCAGGGCCCAATCTAGACTCTAATGGGAGTTCTGGGTGCACCAGCAATGCAAGATGTGTGATTTGCATCAACAGCACTTCTGATCATTTTGGGCCCCCAATTCTTCCATCCTTCCTCAAATTGAATAATCCGATTGAACACACATTGAGATCAATGGGACTCTCAGAGCACAGGACTATCTCTGACAGAAGACTATGGAGAGATGACAGAACTAGACTCTTGGTAATGTGCAATAAATGGTCAATGAAGTAGTAAAGGCAGCATCTACTTACTATGGTGAATGACATTAAATACATATTGGGTTAATAGAAAATCTTCTCCCAATAACTAATAAATTAAATAGACACATTTAAAAACATTACATGACAGCCATTACAAACTTTCAGATGTGTTCCCTAAGAATCACCACTGTCATTTTATTCCTGAACAGGGGTCTTCAAAGACTCAATGACTCATTCTCTCTTGCTTGAGAGCCCTGAATACAGTTGGCTACCTTTTCCTCAAGGAGAGCTGATTGCAGCTCCTTTTGAAGCACACATCCAGGAAGGGGCCACCTGAAAACTAGTCCTGTAGAGCTCCCAGTTAAGGATCCAAATACACACTGATATGATTAGAATACTTGGCAATCCACTCACTAATGTTTTATTGTTTTTCCATCAATGACAATCGTGTTGCTATTAGCATGGTCATGATTCAGAAAATGTGTTTCAGATAAATATATGTATTTAATTCTACCTTGCAGATAGTAACTGTGCTTTTAATGCAGTTTGTAAATGATTGCTAACCCAAAGCTGGTAAAAATACATTGAATTATCCCCTGGCCAGAATCTGCTTTTTTGGANGGGGGGGGGGGAAGAGGGGGATAGGAAGGGGAGACAAAATCCTTTAAACATGGTCACCAACAATTTGCTCTGTATCGAACTGTACATTAGAGAACAAGCTCTGATGTTCAGAATAAAATATAAGATGTATAGTTTTTAAACTAACAATCCACAACTGATATGTAACTGGAGCATTAAGGGATAAAATGAAACCTAAAATTGGAGTTTATTTTCGTCTTGTTTAGATAAGATTATGTTCCCAGGTACAAACCATAGTGTAAAGAGATAGTACCATTACCTGCTGAAGATTGCTAATTATTTTTATTTTGTTAAGTGAACTGTTATTAGGTTGACATTTGAAACTTTTGTCAGTGTTGCTGTTTTAGGAAGGGATGTCACATGAGAAGGGTTTTTGTTTTATTTTTTTGCATGTACAATGAGTCGGTGGAGTTAGAAAGATACTTTCCTGAAAGCCATTCCTCTTTAAACCTATATTATAATTATGAGCATGCAAAGTAATATCCCTCCCCTTCACATTTAGGCACGAGGTGGTAACGGTAATCCAGTATTCAGTTTGACAGGGTGGTCGCCAGGACTCAGACTAAAGGAGAACTGGGGAATATGCTTTTCCCTATGTTAAATTATTTGGTTTTATACACACTATGGGCTAGATTATAGCAGGGGAGAGGGCTGTGCTCCTACTGCACAAGACTTGGGAGGAGTCTAGCATAGGCAGACAGAGGAGACAAATGTTATAGAATGAAGATGAAGGTGGGGGAGATATTACCTCACCCAACTTATGTCTGTAATATCCTGGGACAGACATGGCTATGACTACACTGCATACATAGAATGAATGTAGCAGATGTGGGCCAGCAAAGGGACTTCTGTAAAGGATATACAGCAGCTGTTGTTGTGTGTTCTCCTTGATGCATTCTGCACAGCTCAGAACACAATTGCCAGTATAGACCCAGCCTAACTCGGGCGGGTGAGGGTATGAATAAGCCTACCAAGCATGGTCAACGTATGAATGGAGTTACCTTTGAGATACAATGGAAGACCAACCAACCAGATTAACTTTTAATGACTGCCAAAGGGAGCAGAACATGTGTAAACAGCATGGAGTTTGAAACAACTAAGGGTGTGAACAGATTGTAATAAGAACACTGCTGCTCTGGGCAGACAGGAGTTACATCCTGTATGCCTGGGCAAGAGACAAGTTACAGTTAGTAGTTTAGGGTCTTTAGTTTTGAATGGAAAAGTAAAACCTGTTATCCAGTTGATTAATAAAGGTCTTGCTTTGAAAAGGCTGCCCTGTGTCCCTGCAAATATCTGCTGGTTGTTTGGCTCCCAAGAAGGGATGTCTGATGGGTTCAAACACTTTTGAACCTGCTGAAGAACCTATGATGAGAAACAGTGGTGCTGAAGCCAGGGACCCACTCTTGGAGTAGCAGAGCTGTAGGACTCCCCCTTGTAAGAAGTTGAGGTCCAGGGCCTAGCACGAAGGGTACACTCACAGAAAGACTGTTGAGGTCAGAGGCATAGTATGCCCTTTGGAATCATGACAATTTGCAACCCAAAATGCTGAAAGGTGAAATCCTGGCCTCACTGAAGACACTGATCTCAATGGAGCCAGGATTTTACCCACTGTCTCTGTTACAGAGCTATTTATCTAATAGTATTTTTAGAGACTGAGAAACAGCTGAGATACCTAACCTTTGCCAGCCTCAGAGCACTCTGCCACTGGACAAAGTGACAGAAAATCAACCTATTCTGAGCATGAAATATGTCTGATAAGTGGGTCAAATCCCAAAGTCCTTGTTCATGGTTTCCTCAGGGGAGAGATGGGGCAGCCCAGGGATGTGTGAATGCTGTCCCCTTCTACAAAGTTCCAGGGGCTCCTAAATCAGTTATGTTTTGTGAAGGTGAGTGTAGCAACACAAATACCTCTAAAAATCTAGACTGAAGGACTTGTCAATATGGAGACTCAGTGTTCAGCTAGCCGGGGTGTAAGTCTGCAGTGCTGTAGCCTGCTCCACACTGACTAGCCACGAGGACCCTGCTACCATGCACTGAAAGTTCTATAGTGCACTTTGATCTACTGGGGCTTCAAATCAGCAGTACCTCAAAGTGGAACATTTAGTGCATGGAAGCAGAGTCCACAGGACCAGTTAATGAATGGCACGCGGGAACACTGTAGATTTACAGCACAGCTTACTACTAACTCATTCTCCATATTGACAAGCCTTAAGATACCCAGGTGATGGGTGTGGTATAAGACCCTGAATAGAAGAGAATTTTGTCATTGAGACATACTAGGACAGGAAGCCAGATCTGGCCTTTACAGTTATTACCTCAACTGCCTGCTTTAGCTGAATAAAATGCCTTTATGACATTTAATAAAGTCAGGCAGAGCAGTAATTAACAGATGTCTAATTTATCCCTGCATAATAAACTAAGTTCTTTTGAAAAGTAAAGAAAATTTCATTTTAAAGGAAATTCACTAGATATCACTATAACTCTCGGAGGTGAAGCTTAATGGAATAAACACTGCCTGTACTGAAACTTTATGATCTAAGTTGCAACTGACAGAAGCTACATTCAGAGTCCTAACTCCCTTCTTCCTATTTAAGTATTTTTCTCCCCCCCACACACACACTTTTTAATTGTCAAGGCTTTCTTTTTCTTGACAATTCCCAAACTCTGTGTATAGTAAAACACAGTATAGGCAGAAGTTAAATGCCTAAGTATGCAGGAACGTACAATACGGGAGCTCTTGTATATTTTTAGTGATGTGTGCTGTTTTCTCAAATTATTGAAGTGTAAGAAGGGAATTTTTTACACCACCACAGGAGTAAAAAAAAGAATACAAATGAACAACAGGGAAGGGTTTTTTGTTTATGTCTCTTTTCATAGTGCACATATCACAATGGTATTTGAGTGGAATATTTGTGAATTGTGTTGAAAATATACCTGTGGTGGGGTGTTTATCCCATACAGGTGGCAGAATGGTTAATGTAGGCCTGAGAGACCAATTAACACATCCAGTTGTATTTGTAGGCCAGGCTCAATCAAAGATAAGTCTCAGCTAGAAGAGTAACTGGGTGATTTCTATAAAGAGAGGAAGCCCAGAGTATAAGAGGGCCTCAGGGAGACAGAGAAAGAGAGCTGTACTCTCTCTCTCTGGGTGGTAGAGAGCAGAGAAGCCTCAGGAGGGATGTGAGAGGGTAGCAGGGATGAAGGGGACTCAGAAGGCCAACCCCTAGGCAGAGAGCCTTGGGGTGGACTGGGGAGTTGAGGATTCAGACAAAGGCAAGACTCCTAGGAGGTAACCCCCAAGAGTGAGTGTCCCATAGAACAGACAGCTGGGGAGAAAGGATAGTTTAAAAGTTCAAGCTCAGGTATTTGGCCAAAGCTTCTTTCATTGTTATTAGTGTGTTGCTTTTGAGTTTGGTTGAGACCACAAGGGACAAGCTACTCTGATAGAAGAGTGGAATGGAAGGGGAGCCCAGGAGGGGTGGAAGATGACGGGCAGTGTCATGGGGGACACTGTCTGCATGGGGCTTTGGTACCCTGGAAGAGGAGGGACCTGGTTGGAGGGCCAAGCTGCAAGAAGAGAGACCACCATAGGGCCAGAGTATTTGTTGACAGAGGGTGCTAGATGACAAGTGAACTTCCAAGCCTAGCCACAAAGCATGTGCCTGTGGTGAGTACACTAACAGTACCCTACCAACAATTGTTCTTGACATCTAACTCTGTCAAATGAATTTTTATCAAGCTAAGCATCCTTCCTTCTCTTTCTTCCCTACTATTTTAGAGTACAGATCTTTTACCTCTACCTTCAGTGCCGGTAATCTGCAAAAATGTATACTAATTTATGACACAGGATCCTGGAAAAAATGTAAACAACTTCCAAAATCTCTCTTTTAACCATTTCCAGTAACTTAAAAACCCTGCATTTTTATTCACCACGCCCTGAACTTTCCTTAAAGCTGAGCTTGTTCTCTATGGTAGATGGTAGAGTTATGTACTTGTAGATTTCTGTGCATTAAAACACATGTAATAGTTGGCTTGTTCCTGTGGTGTTTTCCCTGGAAGATGCATATGAATCTCCTCTATTTCCCTGCAGACTTTCAGTCCTTGGAAGCTACCAGAAAGCAATTTTCCAAACCCCCATCTATTAGAGACCTAGAAAAGGATAGCTCAGTTCATGATAATTGCACATGTATTCCTCCTGTGGTCCTGCAGTAACCCAGGCCTTGGCTAGACTGTGCCTACTGTGAGGAGAAGCAGAAGCAAACCAATCCAATGGTGATAACCTTGAATTTTTAAACATTATGTAGAAAACCCAGACATTTAGCAGGAACATAAATATGAAGTAACATCAAATGCTTGCTTAGGAAAATATTAAACCATAAATTACAACCACATGCTATATCACCCCGAAGGGAATCAACTCCTCCTCTCCCTGACTGCAAAGTCCAGCTTCAGCCCTTTTGTCCTGCTATGGCAAGGGTTACTACAGTCCCCCAAGGGCACCCATGCTAGGTTTCCTGCTCCTCAGCCATCACCTCTCTTGATTAAAGACCTGCATCATTACAGAGAAAAACGTTAAAACCCATAAAAGGATCTACACTAAAAAAGCTAAAAAGCTTGTAATAGGTCACTCCAACTCAAACCTTGGGCTCTGGTAGGTGTCAGTCCTTCAAAAACTAACAACTGGGTTTTCTCCATGCTCAAAAATTCATAACTGTCTCAGATCCCGAACAAACATGAGCCAGCCATTTCCTTTATACAGCTGGGGCCTTTGTTCTTGGCCTAATGTAACAGGTGATCAGCAGACAAAAGCCTACTCCTCGGTGTAGCTTCAAAAAGCTGGGTTTTTGCATAACCACCAAGTGAGGAGTTTGCATTCACCAACCCTTAGGTATTCTCCAGGAAATCCATTTCACAAATGTTCATTCTTTTCCAGCACACTCTTCAGTATAGTCCTTTGATCATCCAGGCTTTACAGATTACATAATCCCAGCCCACAATAATTCATAAATTTTAAATTTAGTACAATGACTCCAAAGATCCTTATGGAACTGAGTTTAAGTGTTTTTCAAGGATATTGCAGGAAGTTGTATCTGTCAAAGGCGTTTGCTGAACTTCGTATAAACTTGGTAACAAGATATTTTCAGATAAATTGATCCCTCCCTAAACTAAAAAGAACACAGTTTCTAAACTCAATGGGTGGAGAGTTGACAGGTAACAGAGCCAGTGTTCTGAGCTGTCACTGAAAACTAGGCAGGAGCTTTGTGCTGGGAACTTGTCCAGCTACACCACCATTGTTGCCAGTCTGCACAAGTACCTACACATGTCAAAGAGAACTGGTGAGGACTAAAAGATGTGTAAGATCTTAGAGCTAGCGCACTTGCAACAGTAGCAATGCTTCTGAAAACACTGTGAGCAGTTGGAGTGTGGACACAACAGGCCAGATCCTCAGCTGCTCTAAATTAGCACAACTTCCTTGTAATTAGAGGAACTGTCAATGTATACCCAATGAGGATCTGGCCCAAAATGTTTTACAAGCACTCTGGATGCTTGCAGCAGTGCTGAAGGTGACAAAACTTTTTTTCTGTAGGCTAAGCTTGAACAAGTTTGTCCCCAACCTTGCCAAGCTGAATTAAAAACAGAATAGCTGAAGCTACATTGTAATGATTTAAGCATTTCAAGAAACTCAGTTTCCTGGCCAATATAGGTAAGGCTTCAAAAGTCAGCTCTTTGGTAAAACAGCCATGATGTAATGCTCTTGGGCAGTTCAATCTATTGCAATCAGTTTTCTAGTGTGAGTCTTTACATGCTACATACCACTTTGTAACAAAAGCATTAGCTAGAATTTAAGATTTTTTTCCTTTCTTGTTTTAGTGGCTTAAGGTTATAATTAGTGTCACAACAGTAT
The DNA here is from genome assembly GCA_003942145.1 of Platysternon megacephalum. Taxonomy (NCBI): domain Eukaryota; kingdom Metazoa; phylum Chordata; order Testudines; family Platysternidae; genus Platysternon; species Platysternon megacephalum. The sequence continues at coordinate 4,438,902 of QXTE01000063.1, forward strand.
TTAACGTGCTATAAACATCTTGTTAAATGCCATCATCTAGCAAGCGTCCTTTTTGTAATATGGGTTCACACAAAGTGGGCTAGATTCTGATCTTAGTTATACTGATGCAAATCCAGAGCAACCCTAGTAAAGTCAGTGTACTGGGAATGCAAAATTACTAGCAGAATCTGGCTCAGGACAATTAAATACCTCACATTTTCATCATTGAGTGTTATTAGGACTATATTAATAAACACATCCTGACGTGGTTAGAGTGCTGAGGGATGTAGATTTAACATGCACATATCAAATGTGGGAATTAGATAACACCTTACATTTGTCCATAGGCAGACAGGTCACAACAGCAGGAATCTGAACTGACAAAAATCAAAGAGGAACATCAATCTTTTCTACCAGAGAAAAACATGGTTGCACTGAAGAAAGCTTTCAGCTCTGCTTCTTTTTATAAAAATAAAAAAAAACAGAGCTCAAATTAGCACAAGTGAACATTCACTTAATCACACATGTATATAGAAATGCACAGAAGATCAGAAAACAGTATCCTGCATAAACAAAGCTTACTACCAATACAAGTCCTGAGTTATTCCATTATGAGATTACTTATACCTTCCTTTGAAGCATCTGGACTCTTCCCCTCCCTCAATGATTCCACTTAATTGAGGTCCCAGAAAGGTGTCTGAAATAAAGACANCGACATATAGTTCTAGTAGCATGATTTAACAGTTTACTATATTACATGCAACCCCCCCCAACAAAACCCGTCTTAAACTATTAAGATTACAAAGTCAAATTACTCAAAAATTAGAAAATGCCAGAATTAAGGTAATCTATGCAACCTTAATTCAGCCCTTTGTGTATATATGTTGATACAACCTTTAATTACATGAACACATACTCCCCCTCCATATGACCTCTGCCTCATTCAGTGCACAGGATGGATGGTGCTCACTGAATGGGCAGTTATTCAATATTTCTTTTTATCCTCATTGTTCAATATGTGGTCCCAGCACTTGTGACACTATCCAAACCATGCTCTGAAAACAGAATTATTAATTTCAGGAATAATCATTACATGGCAATTGCTCACAAATAGTTGCCTGGGTTTGAGAAAAAACACCTTTCACTATGGTTTATTCCATAATTGTCCATTATGGAGTTTCTTGCATCTAAGTTTAGAACATGCGGCCATTGATTGTGACTTTTAAGAGGTTTCATAGCCTTCACATACAGGAGCATTAGCATCCCCTTTAGATGCCACAAGGGCAGCCAAAGACACTATTTATAAGTAGTTAAATGAGCAATAATATGTACAATTGTATTCAATATTTAGATACAGTATTATGGGCTGCAGGCCTGCAGCATGCCACTGCATTGTGTGGCACTGCACTCTCACTGCCTCAATTCCCCTCTTGGTTCTCCAGTCAACTCACCCACAGACAGGAATTTTAATGTAACAATCTACTCTTGGGGTCTAATTTATTATGTCCTCACAAACTAAACACTTCCAGGCTCAAACCCTTCCTAACTCAGGGCTTCAGGCTCCAGCACTCTCTCTGAGCAATGTGCAATGAATTGATTGGTCTCAGTCCTATTTTTTAGTGGACAAGGATTCATGTCACAACACAATCAAAATGGCACCAAATGGAACTCTTGTTGGCAGACACAGAAGAGAAGCCATGGAGTGGATGGAAAAAGATCCTGAGCTAACCTCTTATTCCTAGAAGTACTCCCTCCAGTTCTGGTCAGAGGTATATATGTGGAGCAGCATGGGTAAAACCTGAAGTGGGGCTGCTTTACCTGTTTTGTGGACAGGAGAGATTCAATGCTCACAGCTGTCAAATCCAGTGCTTTTTCAGATACATTTAATTCCCTTTAATAAAATTGAAAAGTTAATATGTCTGCATTTTCTGCTGTTGCTGTGATTGCATAGCACAATGATGGGACTAAGTGTCTTCATATGAGAGGAAATGGGCAATCAATGTATAGCAGTAAACGAATGATTTATAATTGCAGAATGTTCCTAAACAAGAAATAGCAGTTGCTTATCTTGAACAATGGAGAAGGGACCAATCCTGGTCCCCTTGAAGTTAGTTGGCAGTTTTCCCACTGACTTAATTTGAACAAAATCCAGTCATATTCTTAAAGATGACATTGTTGATGAGAGACATAATGGGAACAGATAGTAGCTCAAAACCTAGACAGAATGGTATTGTGTTTGCATTGGCTATGAACCAAGACGACAGCTCTCCTTTCAAAACTGACACTTATTACTGAAGAAGTTCTTCATGTAACGGCTCCTTTATAGGGAAGTCTGTCAGTCTCAAAGCTTCATTCCTAGCAGGTATCAGAGATATACTTATTCCGGAGCAAGAACCAAGGCTAGAATAGAACTACTATATTTGCCACCAGAAAGGTATATATTCTATGGCAGAGCTAAACCAGTGAACATCTTGGAAGAGGTGATTGCAGTGTATTATAGATGATCAATATTCTACCCTTCATCATGAACTTTGGACATGATAGAAATGCTCATTAAACTGTATGCTGTCAAATGACAACTCACTTAACTAGACAACTCATTTAGCCATTAGTCAGATGTTTTCTCAGGGTTTATTGTCAAATGATAATGTGTCTTTCAAAATTAATATTTCACCTCATTCTGGCATTTTGTGCATGCTGCAGACTTGAAAGGGAAAAAGGTTGTATTGGCCAAATCAAGTTGTGAATTATTTCATATTCAGATATAACTGGTGCAGCATTGGGGTTTTGGGGGGTTTTTTGTTTTTGTTTTTTTTTTAAGTCAACTACTAAATGGAAATACGGAATAAAAATCCCTCATTAAAACCTCTCCCTCTGGACTTGATTGAGTCCTTCCTGAAAAGTCCTCAGCACCCTTAGCTCCCTGGTGCTGAGCATCCTAGATAAGCATTCAGCACCTTTCAGGATCAGTTTCCTTTGTTTCCCTGTGCCTGCTTCTTTTTATCCAAGGAGAGAATCCTTGAGAAATTTAAACCACACACTTGGATTATTTTGATTCAGCATTTATATGGTAGGGGGCTAAAATGAACCACAATGATGGGAGATGAACATGAAGAGCATTTTACAATAATTAAAGTGTTAATATAGAGGAGAATGACAAAACAATTATACCCCTCAGAAGGCCTGATTGTCTCATTTCATATACAACATTACAGGGGAGGAAAGATGCACAAAATGGGGTGGGCTACTTATGCATAGTTATCATGGTAAGCAGCCCAGAAATTGGTCTGTGTGCAAAAAAAGGGGATGGGGGGTGGAAAGTGATTCACTACTGTGTTTGGGAATACTGCAAATGGAACAAGATCAAAAGATCTCAGCTCCCATATTTGGGCCACAATGGGAACTGCTGGGTGCTCAGTAGTTTTGAAAATCTGATCCCAATTGTGGGTGCTGAGCACTAGAAAAATCAGGCCCACAGTATCTGAATATTTGGGAAGAGATTGCTGTAAAAGTATCCATGATAGCTAGACAATACTATGAATTACCAAAGCCACCTATCCATTAGTGTAGTGTTTGGTTTTTCCTTCTCCATCCTTTACTTATATCATATAGCAACCAGGAGCTCATTGGTCTAGGCACGGTACAAACAGAACAAGACTATAGTTCCTGCTCCAAAGGGTTTACAATCCACTAGGCCATCCTTCCACTTTTACTTATGGAAAGGACAGGAGATAAGTATGTATAAAATTAGTCTTGATGCTAACAAAGGAGACCTACTAGATCTGTGCAAAGGACATAAAGGGAATATGTAGCACTAAGATGTCATGGGGATTTCTAAAGTGCCTCCATTTTCTATGACTGACTCTGATTGGGAATGCAAGTAGATAATAACATCAGACACCATCTCCAATTACGGCTCTCCCTGACTCCCCCCCAAAATTTTTTTGCTACCCATATATGCTATACACAGCCAATGGTAAAGGAGAGCAGAGAGTAGGAAAATAAGTGTGGTGGGCCAAAACATGGTGCAAGAGGTTTAGCCACAATTAAACAGCAGTCTCCCCTTTTGTACAACTTGGCCTCAGTTCCCCAGTATAAACACTGTCTTTCAAACTTCAGGTTTGGAAGAATGCACCATGACAGAGCACGAGAGATGAAATTGGACCATTTTTCAGGACCATTTTTGGAAAAAAAAAGAAGATGTTTTCAATATTCTGTTTTCAACAAAAAGGTTCATATTCAGTTTACTATGTTTGGGGGCTTCCTTTCTGACACCCTGTAAACAAGCAGACTCACCCCTGCGGCGCCTCCTGCTGGTCATCCAGGGAATTAGCTCTCCCAGCGTCTGGAGCGCCCTCTGCAGGCCGGTGATCCACTTGCCACTGGTCTGTGTCCCTCCCACGACCCCGGTTCCCCCTTTCTCTGGGTCTCCCCCTCCCAGGGGAACCCCCACCCACTATCCCCACCTTGCCTCAGTCGTGGGCTACTGCCAGTCACCAACTGGCCCCCGTGCCCTGGGGCAGACGGCAGTGTCAGCCACTCATCATAGGCCAGGTTGGGTTTGGACCTGCTGCCTTGGCCTACCCTTGGGCTGCCCTCTGCAACCCCCAGTACCTGTTGGCCTTTGCTAGGCTGCAGCCTGGGGCTTTCCAGGCTAGAGCTTCCCAGCTCCTCTGCCTTTCCCCAGCCCTGCTCCACTCAGGTACCCTGTCCTTAGCTCCCTGCAGCCAGGCTCTTCTCTCTCTGAAGGTAGAGAGAGACTCTAAGCTCGTGCCTTCCAGCCTCTTATATAGGGCCAGCTGAGGCCTGACTGGGGCGTGGCCCAGCTGCGGCTGCTTCCCCAATCAGCCTAGCAGCTTTTCCCCTTGCCACAGCCCTCTTCAAGGGCTGTTCTTAACCCCTCTGGGCAGGAGTGGGGGTGTCCACCCCGCTACACACCCCCTTTCTCCACTGACACATTTGATTGTGCAACTTGGGTACATGGTGAGATTTTTTTCAAAATTGAAAGCTTATAAAAATATTTATCGCCAAGTTGGAAAAAAACACTAAGTGAAAAATGTGTTCAGATAGATATTCAGGTGCGGGGGGAAGAGAGAGAAGAGATCTTTAAGAAAAACGAGTCCATTTTGGAAACTTGAACAAAACCATCTTTCATGAAAAAAAATATGTATTGTTTTAATCAATTTTTCTGTAACGCTGTGCAGCATTTCTGTAATGCTGTGCAGCATGATGGGACTAAGAAGTCTCTTCATATGAGAGGAAATGGGCAATCAATTTATAGCAGTAAAAGAATTATTTATAATTGCAGAATGTTCCTAAACAAGAAATAGTCGTTGCTTATCTTGAGCAATGGAGAAGGGACCAATCCTTTTTTTCCCAATTTTTCTGTAATGCTGTGCAGCATGATGGGACTAAGAAGTGTCTGTAATGCTGTGCATTCACCCTCCCACCCCCAAATCCTGCTCGCCTTACTTACTGACCCACTATTTTGGGCAGTCTACTTGCAGGAAAAAGGCAAAAAGGATTTGGTCCTAGGAAGCTACGCATGTATTTATATATAAAAACAAAATCCATAAACATTTTCACCAGTTTGTCTCAGTTTTAGGATGTGATCCTTTGAGATGCTGAGCACCTACTGGAGGAGTGCCAAGTGCCATCAGTTCCCATGGAATTCAATGAGAGTTGAGGGCACTCAGCACCTCATGAACACCATACAGAATCAGGCCCCTAGCAATTAGTACACTGAAAGATTATTCTGAATGTACTTAATGTAGTACAGATTAAAATTAAATGAGCCATTTTGCAAATCAATAAACACATTAAAATAGATTTCCATAATAATCTGCAACAGATAGCATTATATTGCCTGGTCTGTGAGGTTTGATACACAGGAGATGTTGATAGCCTTCATGGAGTTCTTGCTTCCACCTCTCCATTCTCTAACTTTGTCAGCTTTATTTTTGCTTCTGGAGACTACTCTGCTGTGATCAGTTCTGAAATCCAATTGTGTATTTAATGCTGATCTTTTACTGCATTCTGTTTGTTTAAACAAACTCCTCTTTTGAATAAAGACTTCCAGATTTATGGTCTGACCATAAACTTTTTACACAGGCAAAAGTAATTAAAAATGTTATGACACAGGTCTCATACTAGATCTGACCAGTGGTCTATCTACTCCAGTATCTTGTCACCAACAATGGCCTGTCCTATGTTTTTCAGAGGAAATGTAAGAAACACTGCACAGGGCAGTTATAAGATTACCTGCTCTCAGGGAAAGTTTCCTCCTAACCACCTATCTGAGGAAGGTGTCCAAGATTGTGCCATTGATGTGCCACAGAACATGGGTAAAAGTTAGTACGATACATGCATGTTAAATACCTTGTATTTCTAGCTATAGTCTAAATCAAACAAAGTTTTGTACAGTCATTAAATTCTAAATTAGCATTACCAAAGTTCTTAACTGCTAATTCCAGGGAGCTGATCCTCACTCTCAATGTGATGCTAATTGTTGCAGAGATGCCAAAAGGAACACATTTCTAGATAGAAATGGTGGACTCAGGACCAGATTGTTCCAGTGAGGCTCTGCCCCACTGTGGAGGGAAATGGTGCAATCACAACACCAGAGCAGCTGCAAGAGGCATTGTGCTGAATTAATCAAGTTATCAGAGGCTCATGATTGATATAGTTTACTGTGTAAATACCACTTCCATCAAACACTTATTTTTAAAGTGATTAGTGATGTTGCGTGCCCGCTTTGAGACATTTTGAGGGAGCCTGATTTTCAGAAATAACTGAGCATCCACCCTCTTAAAATCAGGTTCCTTTACCACGTGTCCATTTGGGCACCCATGTTAGAAAATTTGGGCTGTCATAAATAAAAGTATTACCTCTGGTTAGTAAGTAATTGTTACTGGTTCCTATGGGAAGACATTAATAGTATTTGCTCCCTGCACAACAGCATTTATGGCTTGCTCAAGGCTACCAGACATTTATTTTACAGCTCCAAAGTTCAAACAGACCTTGTCCAAAGTACAAAATCCAGGAGAATGAATGGTGTTTAATACCAAACAAAAAAAAAAAAGTAAAATACTGTCTGTTTAGTAGGACATTATTAAGAAAGCTGAACATTGGTATCAAAAACACAATATTTTGCCTCTGGTCATATTCATTTAATTTGTTTTCCCCCTGAAGATTTAGAACAAGTGATCCATGTAATGTGAGCATAATCAAGGTGAATGATAACTTTCAACATTGACACTACATGTGTCTGGAGTAGAAACAATTGTTTTAGGCCATCTGAAGTTTTCTTGTAGTTTATCAATCACCTAAAGGTGATGTCTACAATAATAGGTGAAATACTGTGGTGCTTGGTTTTAGCACATTTCTTATTACTTACACTATTGTAAATACATTTACTAACAGCTCTACAAGTCAGCAAATCTTACATGACATTACCATCTATTTATTAGTACACCTCCACCTCGAACGCTGTCCTCGGGAGCCAAAAAATCTTACCGCGTTATAGGTGAAACCGCGTTATATTGAATTTGCTTTGATCCACCGGAATGCGCAGCCCCTTCCCCCCAGAGCACTGCTTTACCGCGTTATATCCAAATTCGTGTTATATCGGGTGGCGGTGTTATTATTATTATTATTCGGTTATATTGAGGTAGCGGTGTATACATTATACTGCATTGGAATTATGCACAGTGAAACATTTACTGTCACAAGATACATGTCTGAGCAAGAGTTAATTAACAAATGAGCATTTCTGTTACCAGGCTGCTTGGGGAAATATTTGTTTCCTGCAAGTTCTAATCACATAAGCCCCATGGTATTACTGTGGTTATGATATGCTAGATTCTCTGGATTCAATACAATCTGTATTTATTTGTAAAAGCAACTCTATAAGGACTACATTGTCCTGGCAGTATAATGAATGCAGTAGATACAATTACTATATAAAACATACACACGGGGAGCTGGGATTTGAACCCTGAAGTCTTCAGCTGCAAAAGCACAGGCTGCTAGCACTCAAGCTCATGAAAGACTCTTCTGTGTGGGCCACCCAATAATGGGCAACATCACTCATACGTAAGCCTATGCCTTACAGTGGGAATAGCTTTGCTTTCTCCTCCCCTAATCTGGTTCAGCATCCTTTCCTCTCATTTCCTTCTGCACACTGCATGCTATGAAAGTGCAATTCAGAGGGGCAATCTGTATATTTTCTTTCCAAAACCATAGAACTAGGCTTAATATTCTGAGCAATTTTTAATGGCTGTATTGACTTTTCACTTATGGCTGTGGAAAAGTAACATCCACATTCAAATATTTGGATTTTGCTCACTAATATTTCAGGATGTCATAAATACACAACAAAATTCTGCATGAAGTACTAAATTTGTTCTTTTTTAATTAAGAGAATTGGATTATATTCCTACTGAAGAAGTCAGGGGTTTTGAGACCCATTAAAGTTAATCTTAATTTCGTCACTGTTGCTTTTAGAAATTAAGATTTAAAGGGGGAGTTCCTCCCCCCCGTTTTTCCACTGGCTTTTCCCCCAGACATATAATCTCCTCTATGGCTCTAATTAAACAAGGTACTCAAGCATGTGCCTAACTTTAAGCACATAGAATTTAATAAGGATAAAACCAATAGGGTTCTATAGAAATTACTCTAAAAACCTACACAATTTAATTGAGTATGAATCCCTTCTCATAGATTCTTCAAACCAGGGGCTCCCAACCTCTCTTTCTGAACCCCACCCCCAATATGCTATAAAAACTCCATGCCCACCATGCCACAACTGTTTTTCTGCATATAAAAGCCAGGGCCACCATTAGGGGACATCAAGTAGGGCAAGTGCCTGGTGCCACATGCCTCAGGGGGCCCTGCAAAGCTAAGTTGCTCAGGCTTTGGCTTCAGCCCTGGGTGGCAGGATTTGGAGCCCCGGGTTGGGCTTCGGCTTTCTGCCCTGGGATCCAGCAGGTCTAATATCAGCCCTGCTTGGAAGACCCCCTGAAACCTGCTCACAGCCCCCCCAGTGGCTAAACCACTGCTTTAAACCATCCTATAAAGTTATATCAAAATATAAACACATACTATTACATTTTATAGTATAGTCCAAAAATGCCTATAGAAACTGTCATAGGCTTTTTCAAATAAGTGTTAAAAGTTGATCACATTACTATTTATAACAAGACAATACCTCATGAAGCAGCACAATCGCATATGATTGACATTATTGCTGAGGTTCAGTTGAGGTAGATTCACTTGAAAAGGTTGACCAGCATAGCAACTTGTCCTATACTCTCTCCTTTCCCACAGTAGCTAACTAGCAAATCTGACACTGCCAACAAGTGGCAGCTGACACTGTTTACCATTAAAAGTTACCATTTTGAGCCTTTTTAATGTGCTGAACTCCAGAGATTTTTTTGAACAAAATCTTTGGTCAATAGGAGTCATGCATAAAGATCCAAACAGATCATTAAGAACAAGTAGAGACTGTCTCCCAGGGCAACAATGAAAGAAAATTGTCCTCAAGTGAAAACTTCTCAGAGAAAGCAGTTATTTTATTTTTCTACAATTTTTTTATTCACTTGGAAAACATCCCTGGGATACACTTCCTCCAGAACAGAATTATTTCAGTTTTCCTGCAGGTAGGCAGGTCATACACAAAGATGGGAAAAGGGGAGGAATGAGGAATTATATACGTTTGGAAAGCAGAGGTACCAGAACATATTAATCAGCAAATTTACCAGTGAAAAGAAATGAAGCTTAACAAAACCCATTAAGTCAGGTTCAACTAAATAGGGGCCTGTATAACGATATTTGACTGGCCCCTCTTTGCAGAAAGGATTATGACATATATTACCTTCCATCCTTCACCTGCCTCAAACTCATGTCCCAGGACATCGGGGGGGGGGGTGTGTGTGTGTGGCAGGAGGGGATGGCAGATCCACAGATGGGAAGGAGGCCATAAGAATGTGTCAAGAGAAACTAGTTTGCATTTTTAGGCCTGGCGAGTGTCTAGAAAAACACGAACCTCAGAACAATTAAATGAGACCTTTGAGATTCCCCCCACCCTTTTTAAATCAGGGTCTTTCTTCCCATGCAGCACCTTAGGGACAGACCCAAGGCCCAAAGAATTCATCATGATGATTTCAATGGGCTTTGGGTCAGGCCTTAAGAGAGAACATTAATCCATGAATGTAGCATTAGTATAGTAAAACATTTGTAGAATCCCTAATTTGATAGGAATTAGAAAGATTTTTGTTTGAAAACCAAGTATTCTCCAACATGGTTTTCCAAAGAGGGGAATAATTTTCAAAGGGATATTCTCTTTCAGCCCTTTCCACAAAACCCAACACTCTCAAAATGCACTTCAAGTGCTTCAATATTCTTCCTGTAATAAAAGCAATATCTTTTGTCAAAACTCTTAAAAGAGCCTTAAATCTGTGTCATTCTGAATATCCTGAACATTTGAAGTTGCTGTTTTCATCTTGCCTTCAAGATCTTCAGTCTTTTCTTCCAACATACGTATGCAAAGAGCAATAGCATCAGTCTTAACCTCTAATTTTACCTCCAAGCTTTTAATCTCCTGAAGCAGTGTATGAAATAAAATTACAGATGTCCCTCCTGGTAAAAGCTTTTCTGAACACAGGATTGCCATACCGGATCAGACAACTGGTCCATCGAGTCCAGTAACCTGCCTCCAGCATCAGCCAATATTATATGGCTCAGGGGAGGCATTTCCTCTGCTCCATCCTGGTAAGGCATGTTATGCAATATTGTATATAAGAGAAATTCCTCCGGCTTCAGGAGCCAAAAAGACTTGCTTTACGTTAGCATGCATAACAAGCTGTTTCTAAACTCCATTTACAGTATTTGACACTGTCCGCCTGTAGCGGTGAATTCCTCAGGCCGGCTAGCCCACTCTATGCAGTGCTTTGGTTCCTCCCCCCCCTAAACTTACCTGAAAATATTTTGGACAAGACACACCCTCTGAGCCCTATCTATATTTTGAGGGAATTCAGACTGGAGGCCCTGTAACTGAACTAGTCTTGTTGGCTTTGGTTCTAGTGTCGAAAAAAAATTAATCACAAGAGACATAATTTCTGATTGTTTCAGATGGGTCTAGAAGCATCACAAGCACAGCTGTCCCCTTGCACTCTCCCACAGTCTTCTCCTTTGGTTAGTGTATGAGGTCCTTTGCCAGGGGTTCCTTATTTCTCTATCCCATCCCCTCTGCTCCTCATTCTTAAGAGAGAAAGGGGCTCTCCCTTTCCCACCATACACATTCATTTCCCCCTATTTGGGGGAACAGGGTTCCCCATCCCTTCTCCCCATACATCTTGCTTGCAGAATGAGATCTTGCTCTTCATCCCACACTTCTTACTCCATCAGGGAATGGGGCTCACCACTCCTCCTAACTTGTTGTCCCCCCCAAATCAGTATCTCTGTGGCAGAGTCCCTCCTCATCTCTCTGCCTGGGGTAAGAATCCTTAGGCCAAGGTCTCCTCTCTATTCCCTTTTACTTAGGAAGTGGAGTCCTCATTCAAATACTCTCTAACTTATTTCCAGGATAAATCATTCTGCTGCTTGCAATTTCTCATGTAAATCCACCACAGCTTTTTTCAGCCTCAATGCCCTACTCTGGATTTTTTCCAATCTCTAGATCTATATCTTTCTTAAATGTGTGGCATCCAAAACTGTGCAGAGTACTCCAGATGAAGGTTGCTGGATATCATCTAATAAAAGAGCACTACAATATTTTCTGTATGTTATTCCTACACCCAGCTGTGACAGGGTGCTCTACTCACCGCTGGATGGTGCTGCCTTCCTGTCAATTCTGGGGATTAGCTCAGTCAGGCCAATGACCCTTCCAGCAATTACACCCCATCAGTTTTTCTTCTGCAGCCCCTCTCTTGCTTCCAGGAGCTACAGGGTCCTTTTCATAACACAGCCCTCCAGCCAGGTCACTATTGTGGTTTCCCTCCTGGGCGGGGGAAAGAGGTGAAAGTTTCTTTTCCCAAACAGGCTCAGACAATTCCCCACCAGCCCCACTTCTCCTGTGGCTGGGTGGAGAATCCGGGTTCCGGCTCAGGGATCCTCTAGTCAGCAGTCATGGTCTGTTCTACCCTGTACTTTGCTGCATTTCTCTGAGCCCTTTCCTAACCTTCTGGCTCTCCCTTCCTTCTCTGGGTCTGCCAGTTTCACCACTCCCTCCTCCTAGGGAGCAACTACAGCCTACACATCTTTGCAGTCCCCAAACACTCCTCCCTTGTCTCAGACAGTGACTACAAACTCCTTCTTTGCAATCCCGCATCCCCCTTCCAATTTTCTGTCTTTTGTAGAAGCCCTGTATGTCCCTCACAGGTGAGCTTCTCTCTAATTAGCTGCCTCAAGCCTAAAACTCCCTTGTTTGCAGCCTAATTAGCTGATTGGGCCTACTTCAGCTGTTGAAAGGCCAGTGTGGGGAAGCACACCCCATCACACCAGGCTATTTATTTTTTTTAAACAATTACTTCATTCTGGGAAGACATCTTCATCAATCCATCCTCAATGACTCAAATATTATTCGTTAGAAGACCCTGAAAATTGAATCCATCATTATATATGGGAAGTCACAACAGCCAGCTGTCCTCTTGTTAGTACCACAGAGCACACTCTTAAGTCTCCCCTTCTGCAAGACTCTTCCTTTTGGAGTCTTGTCAGGGTCACAATACTAAAGTGTACCTGTTTCTTGGTCCTCCACAGTTCATTTTTCAGGGCCATTATTGTCTCAAAGCACTACTAGGCAGTTCCCACAGAATGAACTAAGCTAAATGCGTTCAAAAGGAAATTGTAGGGAAAATGCATGGAAATATTAAGCAACTGATTTTCACAAGTGACACTGCCACCTTTCCCAGCCTCTTCCTTTTATGTTCAATAGTTACATCAAATTGCATTAGTTGTTTGGCATTTTAATTGAAAATATTGTAGTGTTTTTTCCATCTTGGTGAAAATCCAGGTCTATGCTAGGCACATCCATCTACAGCTTTAATGGTAAAATAGAATACTCAGAAGGAAAATTAAAAATCATTTTTTCATAGGTAGGAGAGGCACTTTGTTTTCTCACTCAGAATCAGTCAGGAAGAATCTGTTGCAGGCAGCAATGGTGAGCAGCTTTGCTTCTCTGCTGCAACAGGAGGAGCAGGGCCACTTATCAGCCTGCCACAGACAATCCAGTGCTAAGCAATGTCTCTGCTTGGCTCTCCATCCCAGATGGGAGAGGGGAGTAGCAGACCGAAGGCTGAGTGCCCAACACACCGCCACCAGAGGGCATCTTTGATAGGTTCATATAGTTGAGATAAGCATTCCAATCTGGAATTTTTGAGATTCCCCATCAATTGATTTCTGTGTCATTTGGCTATGTTAGGGCTGGTTTACTGTAGTTCAGTATTTAGTTCAGTTATGTCAATGCTAAGATTTACATGGTTTATAAAATGTTTCTTTCCCTGTTAGTGATAGTGTACAAATAATAAGAATCAGTAATGCTTGGGCTATGCTGTGGGAGCCTGGTGAGAAACAAGGTGACTTAGTTGCTGCCACACCAGAATGACTACAACTAGAGACATTGTGCTGTCAGCCTCAAAATTGCTTCCCTTGATCCTGCTGCCCAAAATCCTGATTTAAGTTGATATACCTCTTACACTGTGCTCTCTCTGTGGTACAAGGGGTGAGAGAAGTGGCAATAGCAACAGAACAGTCCAAGAAAAGGCTCACTACTGACAGTACAGCAGACACGGTGCTTAATTTGTAACGAGAGGTGCTGGGGCTCAAGTAATTTTTTTACATTCATAACTGATGCAGCAAGTCCAGAGGTGTCGGGGCTATGAACTGCCAAGCCTAGAGGTGCCAGGGCTCAGCCCTGGCACAAATTAAGCACTGAGCCAACAACATGCTCAAGTCAATTGCCTCCATCCCTGTGGGTACATGAACCACCTGTAATATCAGTTGCTTGAAATTGGTTTCTTGCTGCACATCCCCTGCTGAGGAACCATATATACCGCTACTCCAGGGTGAATAAGAGCATCTCTAAAAACTCAAAAGATCAAATCATCTGAACCACCACCTGCGCCTACTCATTGGGAAATATGGTGATTGTTGCTGGCATCAGAGGACCCTTGCTGAGCCTTAGACCCTGGCTGGCTCACAGGATAAAAGATCTTGATGGTCCAGGGTCTACTAGAGATCTGTCTTTTACAGAGATGGAACCAGAATGTAAATATTCCGGACTGGTTCCATCCCCTATTCATCTAGTCTATGTATCTGTCTGTGCACAAGAAATGTTTGTTATTTTTTCTGTGCTACTGTCTTCCCACTGCAATCCAAAATTGCATAGATGGCTGCCCTCATCCTTCTGTGTAAGATTTCAAACCAGACTGCAAACTAGTTTGAGAGAAAGTGTTTGGGCCCTCAAAATGTTATAAAAAACATGATAAATGAATCAGTGAAAAAATGTGTTAGTGGTAATATACACATATATTGTACACCCCAATACATATACAGTATTGTAATACGGCTATATGTGTGTGTGCGGCTATGTATGTTTTCCTGGCTATCACTTTTACTGTCACAATTGAGTTGTGTAACACCTCAGAGAAGAAGAATGTAAGTGTATATTGGGCTGCTTTGGATTAGCCCTACATTTATGAAATTTTGCTGTCAGTCTGAAGGCTTCCATTTACTCTGGTGAAAATTCTCTTCCTTCTGTGCTTCACAGCAGACAGAAACCTGGCCTGGAGGAAAGTGAATATTTCCTCCCAAAAGTTATAAATTGTGTAAGTTATCTTTCAGATGAAAGACTTTTCACGCAGCTCTAATGGCAGGCTGTTAGACTAACTAAGAGTAGCACTGGAAGGGTGAAAGCTTCTAGGCAGGCAGAGAGACTGCCATTTTACTTGCAATATAGCAAATGACAGAAAACCATAGCACCATTTCCACCTTTTTAAGAAAGATATAAGGTTCATTTATGTGGAACAACAGAGACATCCAGGGGTAAGTCTGTTGTCAAATCTCATTGGCAAGCTTTTATTTTGACCCTTTTTGGTGCCTTTTAATACCTCTTTCTTCTCTTCAGATCTTCTATAGTAAGTACATCATCAATTCTAGAAAGTATTTGGGATACAGTTTGTATAAAAAAAGACATTATATAAAATTATACCCCAATCATGCAAACGCTTGAGTCCTATTAATATCCATGGTACTATTCATGTGAGAGATGTTAAGCACATGTATAGATCCATTCACACTTCATTGTACAGTGAAGCATGCAAACTTCTATGTCACAGAGGCACAGAATTCTACTGGCCACCAGGGGTGAAGGGCTAAGACATAGTTCCACCTACACTCCATGTCCTATGTGGGGGCATCAGGCACCCCTGAGGTGAGTAATTAGGGAATGCCAAGACACTGGGTATGCTAGGCTAGGGTTTGGGGAGGACAAGGGGAAGTTTCTCAATCCCCTCCTTCTTACTTTACACCCATATAAGGGATAGTCAGAACCTCATCCTAAATTAATAGCCATAATGTTGAGCAAATTCACAGGTTGTACAGATTGATACCTTTCATCTGGGATTTGAAATTTTAAGTGACTTATTAAAATGCACAATTTTAAACTATGAAAGACATTTAATCCCCTTCTGTAACTGGTAGGTTAGAGCAAGAATGGTCATTTTTAAGCTACTTTAGATTCTCAATTGCCTTTCAAATGTTTTTTGACTGAAACCCAACTTGAAGCATCAGAGGGGGGGGAAGTACACCTTTAAAGCTTCACTATTTTAAAGCTGCACAAACCATGTCCAGCTAGAGATGCCGAATTATTTCTGAGAAAAACTTTTCAATTCGCAGTATTTTAGAAAATGTTTTTACACTGATTCATGCTAGCAGCCCTCAGAGTCTTCTCTGAATTACTTTTAAAAGAAATGTATTTCTAGCTGCAAATAGATGAGAGTCCGTTCATAAACAAACACAAAAACAATAAGCACACACTTCTTTTAACCTGGTAAATAGAAACAAGTTGAGATGTTGTTTCATTTACCACATAAACTTGTTGTGGGGCCGGGTACTATGTGGTGGGTATTGGCAAACTGACCTAGAACTGTTGCTCTAGCAGGTTAAAGACAAGAATACCACTTAAAGGCATATACTGTATTGGATGTCAAACAGCCAGGCTTTGAGAAGTGATCAAAGACTCTTCAAACAATCATACATGGTTGTATAATTTAAAAACAATGGGCCTGATTCTCCTCGCATATCCATCCGTACTAATCTGGACTAACTACTGAAGTCAAACAGAGCTACAATGAGGTAAAGCCTGTGAGAGAGAGGGAGGAAGATCAAGACCAGTGATTATAAGTGTGATTCTCAAGCAGGGTAAGGACAAGAGGGGGAAACTTTTGGCAGTTATCCTTTTTCAAGTGACTAGCAGTCTTAAGTGATGATACAGTAAAGATGTTCTCACAAAGGTCAGTGTTTGCCTCTTTGCTAAACACAGAATAAACATCATTCAGCAGAGCATCCCCATACCCCATATCCGCACACTCTTCCCCCACCCAACCTTTATGGAGCCATTGCTAAGCTCACCACAGCACTGTTAACACACAATTTTAATCACGTCTCATGATTTCTAGTGTTTTTCTTAAAGCTCCAGCTGCTGGAATCATGATACCACATAAGAAATATCAGCTCTCTTTTTTTCCCTTTCTTTAAGTAATAGTTGCAAATAAATTATTAACAATATGAAACAAGGGCACCCTAAAAGCTAAAAAGCCAGAAGACATGAAAAAGAACTCAGATTTATCATTTTAAAAAAATCTCATAATTTCTAAGCAATCTAGTGATTGGGGTGGGGGCTGGTTTCATGATTTCTTAATGTCTAGGATTAACAGCTCAGAACATCAACAACATTACAGTGGTTGATAAATACTTTTGGTCCCTAGACTGCACCTTAGACATCTGGCAGCTACTAGGCAACAAACCCATTTCACTACTACCCAAATCCTAGCAGATAGTAAAGCCCTGGAATGCCAGCTGTACTCTGGATGGCCTCCCTGGCTCTGGCAACACAAGAGGGGGGAAAGTGTATGGCCAGGAAGCGAGCGGTTATGTTTTGTCCAGTCGGGGGGCAGTGTAAGAGAGATTAAAAAGTGAAAGTAGATCTTGAACTTAGTGTGGAAGAAAGGGGAAGACACTGTAGAAATTCAAACAAACAGGAGAAAAATATAATCTTTGCAGAAATGGTACGGACTGGGGAAAATCCTGAGGCCCTCTACTAAGGCTAACTCCCATAAATCCAGGGTAAAAAACTGAGTAAGGACCTGAGGATTTGGCTCATGGTGATGCTCTACAAACTAAGGCCAAGAGTTTAAAAGATGGGGCCCAAACGATAGATTCCTCATCCCATAGTTAAATGCCTAAATAAGTGGCCTGATTTTCAAAAGTGCTGAGTGCCCAACAATACTGGTATCAATAGTAGCTACTGAGATCTTAGCACTTTTGGGAATCAGGCCACTTATTTCAATGATTAATGGTAGACTCGGACCAGGGGTGAAAGTAACTTAAAGGACTTACCGGTACGCCGGAGTCCTGAGAGGGGGTGTGGCCTCAACCGGAAGAGGCGGGGCCTTTCAACATTTAAAGGCCCTGGGGCTCCGGCTGTGGCTGGGAGCCCCAGGGCCTTTAAATCACCCCAGAGCTACCAGCTTAAGAGGCGGCTTGGAGCCCCGGGGCTCAGGGGTGAATTAAAGGGCCCGGGGCTCCGGCCGCCGCAGAGCTCCAGGCCCTTCAAATCACCGTGGGAGCCCTGCCGCTGCTACCCCGGGGTGGCAGGGCTCGGGTGGGGATGTAAAGGTCCCGGTGCTCCTGCCACTGCAAGGAGCCCCGGGCCCTTTAAAGTGCTGCCGGAGCTCTGGCAGCGGGGCTCGGGCGGTGCTTTAAAGGGCCCGGGGCTCCCCGCAGGGGCCGGAGCACTGGGCCCTTTAAATCCCCGCCTGAGCCCGGCTGCAGGAGCCCCAGGGCTCTGGCAGCGATTTAAAGGGCCAGAGGCTCCGGCCGCTGCGGGGAGCCCCGGGCCCTTTAAAGCACCGCTGGAGAAGCCAGTACAGTCTGGCACAGTGTACTGGCTCTTGCCGGTACACCATACCGGACCGGACCGGCTTACTTTCACCTCTGACTCAGGCGCCTAGTAATATGCACCAATTTTTTGAATGTTTTGGAGTTGTCCGATATGTTTACTCTTTTCTGGGGATACTCCTTCCTTTTCAGTCTGGGAAACAATTGCTGCAATGTATTTTACAGTGTTTTTGTTGGAAGTGGGATGGGGAAGGGAGTATGTAAAAGAAGATGGGGTATCCACAGGTCTCTCTACACTGCACTGACTGAAAAGATAGTCAAGGTCTGCAAAACTAAAGAATTCAAGAACGGGATCCAATAAAGATGTGGACTAGTGCTTAAAAAAGTGAAGGGTGTGCTTAGTCAGGAATTGCCACTAACCTCTGCTTTCAGTTACCCAGTTGTAAAATGGTGGTGGGTCATGGTTCTTCCTTACCTTCCTGGTATGTTGTGAGGCTTAATTAAGTGTTTGGAAAGCACTGTGAGACCCCCTTGCTGTGACACAAGTGTATTCTTCCTAGGCAATAGTTGTATTGCCCAGATGGAATGTTGAACAGGACTGAGGTTCACGTACCAGAGATGTTATTGCCCACTTACCTGAACCCTGCATATCCTTCTAAAGTAGGTCAACCTGAAATAGGGTAATTTTCCCCAATATCTCAAACTTTATTAGTCCACATTATTTTCAGCATGCTGTAGATTGAAAAACGACCTGAATCGTAAGATATATATTAATAATATTTTCAGAATCATTGTGATATTTAAAGTATTCATTTTTGTGCCATTAGAATATTAATTTTAGCTCATACACAGTTTTAGGTTTACTTGGTTTTCTGGGACCTTGTAACATTTGTCTTAAAACACATCAAACATTGTCTTTTCTGTTGTTGTTAAAGAAAGGTTATACATGGTAAATAATTAGATATAAATACACTGAGAATTAAGATAAATTGTGTATTTGTCAGTACGAACAAAATAGGACTTTTAATTCTAAAGTGCCATCTCCATGTTAATTAAAGCATTAAAGCAACAATGCCAAAATATTTGCGAAGCACATAACTAAATTATATTCGTTCTATTAAGACATAGTAAGATTGATTTTGAATTAATTAATTTATAAACAGATTGAAATATATTTGGATTTAGCTCTTTTCAAAACTGTATTACCAATAAAACATACCAATCTGGCATTTTGCTCTGAAACGTCTAAGTGTTGCTTTTCAAGCTTTGAATGAATTGGGCTCAGTGGAGTGATTAGCCAGAAACTAACCTTTTGGATAACAAAGTGAAATTACAAAATAGGCGATAACTCAGTGTTCAAGTAAATTAAAAAAAGTTCTCTAACTACAGACACTTGCAAAATTGCACCTATGCAGCAGAATAATATCTAATTTAACAGTTACTAAAGATAAATGATTTTTTCTGATCAAATTATATCAGGATGAATAATTTTATACTATATAATTGGTGAGCTGGATAATTCAATAAGTCCATTTGCTATGGTTGACTTCCTTTCACAAGTAGAAAGTCTGTAATGAGGAAGGCAGTTTTGTCAAAACAGCTGCCAAATGACAGTAGCATAATAATAATAAAAAACATTAATCAGTAAATTAATTAAACATTCTGTGTATGTAAAACCTGCTGCATACTGAGAAAATGTGAATGGCCTGACAACAGCATTTGTAGCAGTTTACTCATTGGAGAACTGCAGGAAATAGCCGGTATATTACAACAATGCACAAATACAGATTATTTTTATAGGAAGAAAATAGTTCAATTTTTAAGGTCAATTGGACAAACAATATTTTTGAAAGAATTAAGCATTTATCTTCATATTCTTTGTGGCTACTGTATAAAGATTAAAGAAGCCCATCTCTCTTGCCTTTTTCAAAGTATACAGCAAGGAAAACCAGAGATGCACATGCAATAGTGTGAACAGCAGGCATCGGATTCCCAAGAAAGAATTAAAAAAGAAAGTGCTGTGGGAGGAGCTGGACAGCGTGGAGTTACATTGGAACCCTGCATTCTTTGGTAATGCTTGGGTTGTACAATACTGATGGGTGAAATGATTGGGAGAAAAGCATCCCAGAGCCCAGGCTCCAGCCCGAGCCAAACATCTACACCACAGTTTTACAGTCCTGTAACCCAAGCCCCGCAAGCCCAAGTTAGCTGACATGGGGCAGCTGCAGGTGTTTAATAGCAATATAGACAAACCCAAACTGGCCTCAGGCATTGCTCAACAGTTCTTGTCAATTGGAAATGAACTGACCTTTGTAATATTTTCAATTAAATATATTTTAAATATGCTTCATCTTCAGTACCAGTTTTTCTTTGCATTCCACATTTTTGACATGCAGTAACAGAAAAGTTTCTCCTTGCATGTGTTCTGTGTGGTTGGATGGAGACAATGGAAATAGCACTGCCCACATTATTTTCTCTGTCTGCATATCTAATATAGTACTGTGTGTAGACTATTACCATAGCAGTATCTATATAAAAGATTAAATCAGGGTTATATTGGAACTGGTGACACTGTATATCAAAAGTAATTTTTTAACATTTTGTTACTGGAAATGATTTATTCATAGGTGGTTAGTGCTTAAAGAGCCCATATATATTTCTTCAAAGAGAACATGAATCCGCTTCAGACCTCTTAGCTTCTCTAGCACATTTTTGATGACAGCAATAGCAGAACAATAGGAAATTGAAAATGGCTGGATTTTGAAAACATTGTGAGGGGAACAGAGTAAACAAAGCACATTAATGAGCAACAGCTTTTGTGAACCCATTTGAAATGCAACATTTTGAAACTGCATCCCATGCTGCAGAAATAGAGTGATGATCTGGAGCCATGGAAAAACACTGAATCATTCATTAGCTTGCTTGGGGTGGGAAGGTGGCTTTTCATGCTGGATTCAAGTTAAGTCTTCATTTGGATCACAAGTGAGATACCATCAGATGTATCATTTGAGTTCCTATTGGTAATTTGTCACCAGTAAAAAGCCTCTGTATGATTGGCAATCAGTGCACAGGCGAAATTGGAAATTATCATAGCTGGGTATTGCAGGTCAGGATTAAGATGCTATGTGAGCAAACTTAGAGGTACTGCCTATGCTATGACTAGCTCTGAGCAGTACTTTTGCTCTTCTCATTGTCTTTAAAGGATAAGAAGGAAATGCATATAAAACTACTTAAAAAACCTAACAGGGAAACATCTGAGGAATCCAATGCTTTATTTTTAAAATAAACACAGTGCATAGTAGCACAAATTTATCTGGAGTGAACCTATTGGGATCCAGGAAGTGAGCGGGCAGAGCCCAGTGCTAAAGGACCTCCCCCCAGCCTAAGGGGAGGATCCACAGGACCTGGAAGCCAAGTGATTCCGGGGGACAACTATCTCTCGTAATTGTTCTGGTCTGGTTCATTGATCAAATCAGTGAGTTCATCCTTTAAGGAAATAAAACAAATATACAGAATAACATTTGCAGACCAAGATGTGAATGAGAAACCTCAGTTTTTGTTGGGGGACTGTTCTGGGGGCAGAGAGAAAGATCGCTTTGCATTACTAGGCAGGCATTCTTTGCTTCAAGGCTAGAACAAACAAAGCTGTTGTTGGAAAGCCATGGATGTGGAGCTCACCCTCCAATCAGTGGTTGTTGCTATTGTCTAGAGGGCTACCTGGTGGCATCCCTGTGCCTGGAAAGTGATGGGGAAAGATGAGAAAACGGAAGGCTAATAGCAATCAAGAATGTAGTATGCCTCCTGTAGCCCACATGCTGGACTTTCATCTTTGCTATCTCCTCATCCCTTAAGGAACCTGGGATATTTATACAATAGCTAGAAGAACCACTTTGATGTATCATTTGTAGAGTTGAGCATACGTTATGATTTTATTTCAGCCCAGCATGATATTCAGCTACAGAAACAAGGAGTTTTGAAAATGCAAGTCCATTTTTTTCTGAACCATTTGGCTCCAGGATACTTAAATACTACCAGCGGCATGCTCCTTTGAGGAGGAGCCAATATTTCAACAGCAGAACCCAAAATAAAGTATACTGTAGACTGCAGCAACATACCGCTGGTTTGAAAGTAGCTGTTTTATACAGTATTATATGGATGTGTTTTGTTTGGGTACATTGGACAACACTTCCCAATTAGTATGTATAGTACTGTACTCTATTTTGTAAGAATAAAATATTTTATACCGTCACTATCCTTTAATTCACCATAGAAAAAGAGATCAGCGGCTTTTAAGATTTCATTTGAAACAACTCAATACGCAGCCTATATATCTGGTTACTTCATATTCAAAGGCAACCCATCTTTGTAACATACTTCTGTTTATCTCTCATGCTATTCCAGTTATCCTGGAAGCTCTGAATATCACCTAGAGTCACACTAAATTGTGCAGATTAAATATGAAACACGATTAATTTTCAAAATGCACCTTATAAACCTAAGACAACCATCATTTAGTAATTTAGAAAACTTGCCCTTGGATTAAAATGTTTAGTACCATTTTTCTGTGCAACATCCTCTTACATGATATGCTTACCTGGCAGTTTCCTGTTTGTGTTAGTGTGGCACACACTAGACTTTGTTTTTACATCTTTGTGACCAAAAGCACCCCGTATTCACACCCCACACACTATTGTAATAATCGCCGTAGAAAATATGCTTTGTGAGGGACATTACACAGGGTAGAATCTGGACCGTTGAACAGCTGTGTCCCTTCAGTTCTCCAACCTGGGGTGCCTTTTACACAGCTTTGCTATGAGAGCAACCACTCCTGGCCTGCTCACACACAGCCTCTAGAATGTAAATTACTCCCAGCTGAGTTTTAAGAGTGCTCTCGCCCACCACTCCTGAATTATATTGCAGAGTGACACCAGCAAATTCCCAGTCCTAGACTTGTCCCCAGAAATGTGTGTCTTGTACTGCCAAGCTCTTTCCTTCTGTACAATGAAAGCTTATAGAAAGTCCATCATTTTATTAATAGAAAATTATATGCACAAATCCTGTTAGCTCAAATGGAGGTTCCCAAGCACTTCAATTCAAACACACTGGTTTAGATAAAACAATAAAAACAAGTTTATTAACTACAGAAAGAATGATTTTAAGTGATTACAAGTAATAGGGCATAAACGTCAGAATTGGTTACAAAAAAATAAAAAGTAAAACTGTAACTAATATTTAACTTAACAGGTAAGTGAATTCAAAGCAAACTGTCTCTCTCATCATATGCTTTTGCACTCTTTATTGGCTGAATCTCTCAGCCAGGATCTCTCCTCAGTCCAAAGCTGTTTCTTTTGTTCTTCGAGTGTTGATATCATGACTAGCGATGAAGGGAGAGATGATTTGTGTCTTCTGTTCTCACTACTTATAGTTATTTTTTTCTCTTTTAAAACATCTCCAGACAAGGTTCAGAAGACAGAAAATTTGTTTGCACTGGAACATCCTACTGTTCCACCGCCAACATGTAAATGTCTCACTTACACTCTTTTTCCTGCTAAAGAATGGCCACTTAACCAGGTGATGGTCCATAATTTTGATGGCACCTGGCTGAGGTGTGAGTTTGCCTTTTCCCTCTGAGGAACTGGTTTGGGCCTGCTTTTCTAAACTTGGAACATGTCTCAGTAAAGTCATACAATAGAATTTTGTAACTTTACATACAATCCTGCTACACATATTTTACCAGGACAATAATGGTCAGCAGATGGAAGGTTTTCAAATGATACCTCACAAGGCATACATTGTACAAAAATTATCATAGTCTTATAAAAAGAGTCAACATGGGGATACAGACTGTCACAGAGGTATCACCTCCTTGTCAATAATAGCATGGTGAAATGTATGTAGCAACATTATATGTAAAGTTATGAATTCTCCCATATGATGTTGTTAGCACGTGTTCAAATGCCCACAGTCCTGACTACGCAAGAGTTGTTAAAGAGGTCTATCCTAAACAAAGGAATGTACGTTTACCTTAGTTTACATATAAGTAATAAAGAGGATCCTTTAGACAGGAAGAGATGGAAATTGCAGGAGACAAGGCAAATCTTCATTTCAGAATACACTGGGGAGAAGAAAGAGCATGAAGCCACCTTCACCACCAGACTTCATGCCACCTTCTTTACTGTTTGAATCAGCTTAGCCTTGAGGGTAATACTTGGAAGAATCCACTTCATAGGGTGACTATGGGAAGCAACATCAGCAAGGCTCTCCCTGTAGGAAGTCTAAATTCACTTCCCTGAGCTACTTCCTACCAATAGGTCCCTTCAGTTTGGGCCATGGCCCCAATAGTCCAGGCTCAACAAAAAGAGAGCCCAAAGGAGTAGGGGTCTCCCACACCTGCACAGTCTCAAAGAGGATGGAAAAGGCACTCTCTATGGGCCTTACCCATTCTGTGGTCCACACCCAGGCTCACTCTTCTCTCCGGAGGATTCCTCTCTCCTGCAGCCTGTTCGCCATCCTTTAACTGGGCTTCCTAGGCCCAGCATTGCCCTTTAACTCCTTCAGGCCCAGTGTGGGGTTTGTATACCTCATCACAGACCCCTTTTCCCCTCTGTGCTTTTGAAACTTGCAGTCTGATACAAAAAAGGTGTTATAAATTTAATCCTGTTACTTTAAAAAGGAGGCATTTGATACTGTGGATGAGGAGGAGCTAATATATTGTACTGACTCCACAACAGGGTGTCACTGTGAGAGTGTCTCAGCCCCTAGATGCCCATCTAAAAAGAAGGGCTTACTGGGGCAAGTGGGCCCAATCAGGCTACTCGGGCTCAGTGTTGAGGCTGTCCTTTCTTGGAAAGGGGTAATTTAGTGCTGTTCTATAGTTTCCTGCATCCAGAACTCAGTCTCCTGTGCACTGGTGTTGGTCTGCACCATCCTCCCATTGCTGAGGCCTGCAGAAGCCTCATGCCTCCTGTTTGAAGGCCCCAATATCCTGCTGCTACTGTTGGCCCTCTCAAACAGGAGCGCTGCCAGCTTTTCCGCTGCCCTAGGCGGCGGAAGGTCCCGCCCCCATAATGCCGCCCCTGACAGAGGCGGCGGAAGGTCCCACCTCCAAATTACCGCTGACGACCGGGGCGGCCGGCGCCCCCCAAATCTTAGTGCCCTAGGCGACCGCCTAGGTCACCTAATGGGTTGTGCCAGCCCTGCTCTCAGATCAGTCTGTTTCCTGGCTGGGCCCCAAGATTTTCACAAAGATTTTGTCTCAACTCTCAGGCTACCTTGCTTCCTAGACTTCTCTCTGCAGCCATCTCCCAGGCTGGTGTATCTGGCATGCTGCTCCACCCTCACATGCAATCTTCTAGCTCTGTACCTGATCCTGATCCCCTCTGCCCCAGGCTGTAATTTCCTTTTCTAGTCATTAGGACACATTGAGCCCTCTTATTGTCTAGATACTCAAAAGGATACTGGCAAGATTCTTTACTTCTAGCTCATTCTTGAAAGGTAGCCATTAATACCCCAGCATCAGAATTGGTTAAACATGTTTCAATGAAAAAAAATTACACCGTTAGATGTTCCATAGCCACTGTCTCATAAATTTCACTGGAGGGAAGCATAGATAAAACACTCTAAGCATAGATAAATATCTGAGTCAATCTGTGCTGAGGGAGCCCAATCATCAACATCAACTGGTTTGGTGGTGGCTACCTATGAGCTCTTTAGTGGAGGAGAGATTCCAGGAGACTTAGAAATATTTAAGCATCTACAATGACTTTTGGATGGACTTTCCACGAGCAGACACACTCGAGAAAGTGGCAGCAGCTGGATCAGACCCTGTTTTCACATAACTAAAAAATCACCTTAATGCTAGAAAATTCACTATCCTGCTGTCGCTGCTATATTTTCCACTGCACAAAACCCAGAAGTGGCTCTGTTCTTGGTAATTGTCTCCACTCCAGACAAAAAATATAAAATAGGATAAATAGGATAAAATAGTTCAGGTGACCTGGGAGAACTGCAGTAGCTGTGTGAGGATGGGTCTCCAGCCTGAGCTTTGCCACGCAGTTCATTCACACAGCATCTCTCCAGTTCCCTGGTGCTAAGTCACACTTCCACCAGTGACTCAGGCATGAGCTCTGAATCCCTAAGGCATATGCACATCAGCTGTTCTCTGCCAAGAAAAGTAACATCAATTTCCAGTTGAGAACTGCTGAGAGGCACTAAAGGGAAGAAAAAGTCCAAGCTCTGTTTTGAGTATGTGAAAGAAGATCTGTTTAGGGCTAAAGAAAAGGTTTTGTTAGGCCTGATTACCGTCTTGGCTGGTACAGGCAAAGAGAGATGATAAGGATTAAAGGACAAAAGGAGGCCATGGAAAATTGAAGAGGCCAGAAGGGGGCATTCTGACACACACACAAAGATATGGGGACTGGACGGAGGACAAGGGGGACAGAGAGAAGGAGGATGGGGACTGGAGAAAGGATATAACAGTAATTTCTTAAAAAGCATCAAAGAGTCCTGTGGCACCTTATAGACTAACAAATGTATTGGAACATAAGCTTTCGTGAGTATTCACCCATGAAAGCTTATGCTCCAATACATTTGTTAGTCTATAAGGTGCCACAGGACTCTTTGTTGCTTTTTACAGATCCAGACTAACACGGCTACCCCTCTGATACTTGACATCATGCAAGTAATTTCTTAATGACTTACAATATTATACTGACATTTATTTTTCCAGTGGGACTCACTGTCAGCACCACCCCCTACATTAGGGTTTCAGGGGGAAGGAGGAGGATGTATGATTTTGGTTTGCCATGTTCCCTGCAGTGGATTCACATAATAATAGAATCAGCTGCTTTTATATTTTTTAAAAAACCTACAAAGATTTCAAAGATTAAAAAATGAATTCCCTGAAGAAAAAGAACTTGGAAGTTCAGGAGACGTTTTAAGCCTTAGGAAAGTTAGATGCTGAAACACAGCAGGAGCTGCAGAATACATGGACTCTTAAGATTTATTTTATTTTCTAAGTTCAGGAAAAACAAAAAGTCGGTAAAAGTGGATTTCATTCCTGCTGAAAATAGCGTTTGAAAATGTTTGACTGGAAATCTCTTGGGTGGCACTGTAAGCATAGATAAATATCTAAGTTAATCAGTGAAAGCCAGTTCTGTCATACCATTGTAATTCATAAAGCATAAACAAGTAGAAAATGGCTGAGAACTTCAAAATTGGATGGTAACAGACCTTGAATGCCAGTGATTATTGAACCTTGCACTATTCCAAACAAAGAGAGCTCTCAACTGTGCTTGTAGCTATTTCCTTTGTTTCATAGTGTCTCAATAAAGGTTCTAGGCTTAAGAGTGACGCGTAGATGGAGTGTCAGTCCTGGAATCTTATCTAAATTATATCCCTACAATACTGTCCAAACTCACTGTCAGAGTATAATTAACAGGAGGGAAAGGGGTAAAACTTGTGCCTTTACCAGACACAGAGCAGAAAGCAGAGACCAATAATTTAGAAGAATTCCAAACAGAAAAGAAAAGAAATAGGGGAGGGGGAGATCTTGCAGACTTGAAACATATGCAGTTGCATATTAATGATGACATCTGTTATGTACTGCCTAGAGTTCCCTTAACCACGGAATGTTACAAAACCACTGTCAAGAGATTTTAAAAACTTCCATTAATTTGTGATGGCAGCAATTAGCAAAGAGGGTGTTAATGCTTACTAGTGCTCAAGCTGTCAATTTCTGGCTATTTTTCATTTGGATTCTTTGTAAACTCTCACTGCTGTTTACTCAAACAGATCACTGCATGCAGCCAGAAAACAGACTTTTTGTTATGAGACATCTGAGATTGGTGGAGCAGGCACCTCTGAGCTCTGTACTCAGAACTAATTTTGTGAACTAGAATCAGGCCTACTCTACAAGGGGCCCACGCCTGAAACACATCTTGAGTGGTGCATAGATTAAATGCTTATACAAATGCCCTTTGTAAACTCAACATTGTGAAAGCTATGGCTGTAAGGGAAAAAAGCATGTGTCCCCCAATGGTTTGTGTAAAAAAAAAAATGGATGGAAACAGTCAGAATGGGGATTAGCATCACCAACAGGAGCTGGCATGTAAAAATAAAGACTCCAGATCCTTTCAAATTCCACCGGTGTTGGTGCAGCACTGCTTTCAGAATCAGCGAGTGTTTGTCAGCCCCTGACACTGACTGCACCACACTAAGGTGGGGCAGAGTTTGTCTGCGGCTTACCCAGGAAGGACAGCTCTGCTTTATGGTGGGTGGGGGGAGGAAGAAGGTCAGAAACTGCTGTAAAAAAGGTGCTTGGTGGTCAGCTTTGCAGCAATGACTCACCTTCCCCCCCCCCACCCGGAATATGAGATCCGAAGAGGATAAAGGTATGAAACCTGGGTGGGGCAAGTCTCTTTGTTCCATGCAGCGAGGAAGCCAACACCCACCATCCCTCCCCTAGTGGAGGTGAATGACAGGCTGGGTTAGGACTTGCTGTGGGCATTACGCTAATCGCTCCTTTTAAATGGGGGCTGGGAAGGAATTTTTCCCGCACGTCCAGAATTGGCTTTGGTGGAGTGAGGTTTTTTCGCCTTCCCAACAGCGGGTGTGAAGGAGGACCTTTTCTGGTGAGAAGAAAAGGTTGTAGGCCATAAGTCGCAACTTATTTTGTAAGGTTGGGTGGATGTTCAGTGCAGGTAATCCATAGGGAAGGCAGCCAGTGACCAGATAAATGGCCTGGTAAAGGACTTAAAAGGAGGTACTGGATAAAGGAACAGAATGGGGGAGGGGGTTGGGGACTCCTCTGATTGGTATGGCAGGGAGCCAACCCACCCACCCCTGTTCTCATAGCCCTCCTTAACCCTCTTACGAGGGTGGTGGATGGTAAGGTCCAAGTCATGGGTCGGCTGGGGGACCTGGATGGAAACTAAGGGGGGCTGGTGGAAGCCCCGGAGAATTGATTTGACAGCTCCTTTCTCTGCTGCATCCAGGTGGGTGCACCAGAGCACCTGGCTTACCATGTATGGCCCCTATCATGAAATCTCACCCCAGATAAGAAACACGCAATGTTTTACAATCGTTACTCATTTGTAAGTATTTCTACTAAGTGGCTCAGGGTCTTGAATCCCTGCTGGAGCCTCAAAGTCCTTTAATTTTCCATTCACACGCTAACATCTAAAACAAAAATAATATTTTACATTTTTAAAAAACCCTATAATTACACAGGAGCGTCATGAGATAGAAAAAGTCAGCACCAATGGAGTGTTGAACTCTTTTTTGGAACTCTTCGTCTGCCAAAAAATTAAATATTTTGACTTTTCATCCTGATTTGGAATGAAAACAAATATGTACCTATCAGAATTTCCCACAGGACAGAAATTTCAATTTTCAGCCAGCTATCCTTTCCACCTCTGCAGATGAGGGAGGGGAATGGAATCCCCAAAAACTAAAGTGGTGGAGATGATGTGAGGCCACAAGTTTGTCATTTCCCGCCAGGCACACATATCCCCTTGCCCTGGAACCCCAATTTTGAAGTGTCCAAATGTAATCAGGGAAGGTGCAGAGGCAGGGGCCTTATGTATGCCCTGCCTACCCTTGAAATCTATTTACCTGGGAGTTTATTTTAAAAATGTATTTATTTGATCCTCCTTCAGATTCTTCAATCTTTTCCCTCCACCCTTTGTCCATTCACTCAGTTCCTTGTTTCAGTCCTGTCTTAATGCTGGCTTTAGCCCTTTTCCAATATGCTAGCAACCTACCCTTTCTCTCTGCTCCATTCCCTCTCTCCACACCTCACTCCCGAGACTCACATTCTCATCTGTCTCTGGAAAAAGAAAAGCAACTTCACTGAGCACTGAGCCTGCTGCTAACAGCAGAATTCTAAGCGGTGTAGTTATAGTTCTGTGTTCCTGAAAAGAAATCTCTGCCTTAGGTAGCAATTGAAAGGAGCTTGGCAAGCTGAATATAGCTCACAACTGGCATTTGTCCAGATCACAGAAGCACCACAGAAGTTTATTGTAATTGATTTTGCTGAACAGAAGCACAGTTTTGCAGGTCAGGACTCAGGTGCACTGGCAGAACCATGTCTGGAAGCTTGCACAAAAACCCACCTGCTCTTGATCTGGCTCTAACCAAGGGTACAGTGTCAGTTTCATAAGCACTACAAGTCATTGGGAATGTCAAAGCATTCAGGGATGTTTTGCATGCCTCTAAATATTCTCTCTGTTATTTTGAAGAATTCAGGGCAGGAAGGAAAAACAAACTTAGTTTCCAAAGAGCTTCCAAGACCTATGGAAATACACAACAGAAATACAAATAGTCACTGACATTACAGCTGCCAAATCTTGTGTATAGAAAACAGACCTTGTTCTTGTGTTTTCAGGTGCCCCCTCGCCAAAGCTGATCACATTAATAGAAACAGGGATTCTATCCAGACTACTTACTGTATTCTGACCCCTAATTGCCATCAAGTTTCTACACTTTATACAGTAGTTTCAATTTCTCACTTTCCATGTTTTAAGCTCTTCATTCCTCTGCTGTTCCCCTCCTGCCCCCATGGATTTAAAAATATGTTCTTTAAAGTTCCTTTCAGCTGCTGTTTCATGGATCATGGAGGAGAATGAACTTTCCTTTTTAGAACTAGTGTCATCTCCACTACTGATCAAGGTGTTAAACAAAAAATAAATATGTGCAGTAAAAAAAAAAAAAGTTTTGTATTTGGATGACTAATTGTCATTGCTTCATAAGTCTCTAGAACTGTTGTGTCGGAGAAAAATCAAAACATTTTATTTTTGGCTCTCTGTTTAACTTCTACCTTTATGAAATATTTTGTCTTGGTTTAAACACACGCCCATTATCTTGCTATAGTTTGATTAATTTTTGCTTGCTTTTGAAAATACTTTTTTTGTTTTTTACTGTCAGGTACTTCACAATGTCTGACAATAGGATGCTGGGCTCTTTTTTGCCTGCTGTTCACAGTAATAGGAAAGTGTCTGCAGAAAACCTGTTGTCATTCTCCATGGAGTAGCCATCTGGTGCAGTGAGAATAAGCAAATGGTACAGTATATCAGCAGTATTTAACAGACTGATACAACAGAAATACTGATTCTGTTCACATGATGCTAAGCTTCTTCAAACACCTTTTTTGGGCGGGGGGCATAATATACAAAAGTGCAGATTGCATGCGTGTGTTAATGTGTTTTATACGTCCTCCAGAAATGTCTTATAAATAGAGCTGAGCGAATAATTGAAAAATCTGAAAACACAAACAAACAAACAAAAAACCCTTCATTTTGGGTTGACCCAAACCAACAATTTTTCAGTTTCCCTCATCAAAACTAAAATTGAAAAAATTGAGAAAAAAATCAGTTCAACTAAATGTTATGTTCAACCTGAAATGAAATGTTTCATTTAGTTTTAGGTGTTTTTAATGCCCCCCTCCCTCCTCTTTTATTTATTTTAAAGTTAAGTCTAGCTACATTAATTAATTAAATAATGTCAAAATGAAAATGGGGCTGTCAACGGGAGAGATTGATGATGTCTTCAATCACAGCTTTGTTGGCTTCCTTCCACCAAGGTGTGCTGTTACTGCTACTCTTCTGCTTACACCTGGCAACCGCTTCCTTACTGATATGCCATTTTATTTTTTTTTGGCTCTCCCTTCTCCTGTATGTCTCACCACAGCATAGACAGAGCAGAGATGAAGTAGCCAGCTGTAGAGCTCACATGACAACATCAAACTCTCCTCCTGGGCTTTAAAGTTTGGAAGTGGGATGCAACACACAAAGGATCTTTGGTTGGCAAAATGGAGAGATTTCAAGGGGGAAATAGAGGGGAGATATCCTAGCAAAACAGAGGAGGGAAAGGAAAAGAGAGAATACTAGGGAAGGGGAAAGACTCCAATGGAGGGAAATAGAGAAGTGACAAAGAGATAGGAGATACCTCAGCAGATTTTCTAGTTGAATTTAATATAATTAAAACAAGAGTAACAAACAAGGCATATTTCTGGCCGTAAGATGGTTGCCAGAGCTCCCTAAAATCGACTACTTAAATCTCTTTGTGATTTATACTAAATCATTGGCATCTCATAACTCTACACAGTCCTTTTGTAGTTCCACACACTTTCTTTAGCTGTTCAAGCAGGAGTCTTTTATGATTGATGTCGTACAGAATTGTAGACAATCAGAGCAAGAACAGAGTGTTTAATACTCTTGTTAGTGGCTGGGACATCTGGCACAACACATTTTTCACTAGAAAGCGAAGCTCATAACTACTTTTCCATTTGCTGAATTTCTACTTTAGTTTATTTACTCTGTTTTGGATTTAGACTGAGTTAAAAGAATTCTACTTTGTGATGCAACATTAAGTCAATGTTTTGGCATTCACCCCCCACCCACCCACACCAAGTAATAAAAAATGTTTTTGTTATTTTTGATTCTGGCATTGTATTTGTTGTATAAGAGGTGATAAGATGTTTTTCATTTTTTTGAATGCTCATGTAAACGATACGAGACCCACCTCTGCAAGGAGACAGCTTTCGCTGATCTTGGAATAAAGGTGCTTTGCACCTTCAGTTAATTCAAATTATTTCCTTTTTCAAGCCATATAAAACTAATTTGGTTACTAACACCACCACTTAGGGCTAGACAGTTGACTGGCATGGCACCTTGGTGGAGTACACACTGCTGAAACTGTTTCAGAGTAATAGCCGTGTTAGTCTGTATCCGCAAAAAGAATAGGAGTACTTGTGGCACCTTAGAGACTAACAAATTTATTGTAGCATAAGCTTTCGTGGGTTACAGCTCACTTCATCGGATGCATGTAGTAGAAAATACAGAAGGAAGATATATATATACACATGAAACAATGGGGGTTACCATATACATTATAAGGAGAGTGATCAGTTGTCAGCAGGAGAGAAAAATAAGTGTTTGTAGTGGTAATGAAAATGGCCCATTTCCAGTACTTGACAAGGAGATATAAGGAACTGTAGGGGGGGAGAGGGAAAGATAAGCATGGGGAAATAGTTTTACTTTGTGTAATGGCCCATCCACTCCCAGTCTTTATTCAAACCTAATTTGATGATGTCCAATTTGCAAATTAATTCCAATTCAGCAGTCTCTCGGAGTCTGTTTCTGAAGTTTTTTTGTTGTAATATTGCGACTTTTAGGTCTGTAATCGAGTGGTCAGGGAGGTTGAAGTGTTCTCCAACTGGTTTTTGAATGTTATAATTCTTGACGTCTGATTTGTGTCCATTTATTCTTTTACGTAGAGACTGTCCAGTTTGGCCAATGTACATGGCAGAGGGACATTGCTGGCATATGATGGCATATATCACATTGGTAGATGTGCAGGTGAACGAGCCTCTGATAGTGTGGCTGATGTGATTAAGTCCTATGATGGTATCCCCTGAATAGATATGTGGGCAGAGTTGGCAACGGGCTTTGTTGCAAGGATAGGTTCCTGGGTTAGTGTTTTTGTTGTGTGGTTGCTGGTAAGTATTTGCTTCAGGTTTGGGGGCTGTCTGTAAGCAAGGACTGGCCTTTCTCCCAAGATCTGAGAGAGTGATGGATCGTCCTTCAGGATAGGTTGTAGATCCTTGATGATGCGCTGGAGAGGTTTTAGTTGGGGGATGTAGGTGATGGCTAGTGGCGTTCTGTTACTTTCTTTGTTGGGCCTGTCCTGTAGTAGGTGACTTCTGGGTACTCTTCTGGCTCTGTCAATCTGTTTCTTCACTTCAGCAGGTGGATACTGTAGTTGTAAGAACGCTTGATAGAGATCTTGTAGGTGTTTGTCTCTGTCTGAGGGGTTGGAGCAAATGCGATTGTATCGTAGAGCTTGGCTGTAGACAATGGATCGAGTGGTGTGGTCTGGATGAAAGCTGGAGGCATGTAGGTAAGTATAGCGGTCAGTAGGTTTCCGGTATAGGGTGGTGTTTATGTGGCCATCGTTTATTAGTACTGTGGTGTCCAGGAAGTGGATCTCTTGTGTGGACTGGTCCAGGCTGAGGTTGATGGTGGGGTGGAAATTGTTGAAATCATGATGGAATTCCTCAAGGGCTTCTTTTCCATGGGTCCAGATGATGAAACTGTGACTCTGATTGCTGTGGGAGACCAGGGGCTGCTGGTGTGATACTCCTCACTGAGATCAAGTGGTTGAGGAATGGTGGTGAATGAAAGGATATCTCACTGACCAGAGTAGCTGACTGGGTGACCAAGAAGTGATAAACTGCTCCATAGAAAGGAGTGAGGTAACTTCTTGCCCCCCCACCCCCTGCCTCCAGAGCAAATGTGCAAGCCAGGAAGGAATTGTGGTCTGTGATCATTCAATCCCAT
This sequence comes from Platysternon megacephalum, assembly GCA_003942145.1. NCBI lineage: Eukaryota > Metazoa > Chordata > Testudines > Platysternidae > Platysternon > Platysternon megacephalum. The sequence continues at coordinate 4,473,335 of QXTE01000063.1, forward strand.
GTATGCTCCTGGGAGGGCACAGCCTCAGGGTAGATTGTCAAGCTATCCCCTTTCACATACTCTGTTTCTTATGGAGCACCTGCAAACATGGCTGAGACCTGTTTAATTCCTTTTTTGGCATTGCAATTGATAGCAGCATCCATAATGTATATGGTTTGAGAATAAGGTTTGCAAGTAAGTCAGATATTGCTCCCTTCGTTGACTACCATTTCCTTTTCAGAAAGTGGGTTACAAAAGCAGATATTTAGAATCAGGAGGACAGCTTCCCAGATTTAGAGCAACCCATATTTTGTGCCTAAGATACATAATAGTACACCTTTAATTACAGCCTCACATAGGCTATAATTAAGGGACATGCAGAAATTTAATTGCAAACAAGTCCCAAGGAGACTGTAACTTCACTAAAAAAAAAAAAACAACAAAAATTAAACCCAGCATGAAATTTGGCACACACATACTAAGCCAGGAAGTCAATTAATTTACAATGGTTTATTTAACATTAGTTTATCTGGATTTTTTTTTTTTTTTTTTACATTTGACAACTTTTTGTTGACTTCTAGTTCAATGTATAATGTAAACTCTTAAAAATACTAATGCCCATAAATATTTTAAAACTCATTTTGATGTCTTTTTTATTTTGAAATCTTAAATAAGCTTAAACAGTTTAAACATTTTAAAGCTTCAACCTTGGGAATAGAAGGTGAAATTTGCCCTAGTGCAGAAGCTCATCACAAGGCTTCTGCATCACTTCAATCCCACTTAAGCTCTCAAAATAATTCTCTGTATAGAAGATAGAGAATTGCACTTTCTAATCAGGTACGCATCTCCTATCTTTTCATTTCCAATAATCTAGAGATTGTCATGTCACAGTCATCCTTGGTATCCTGGAAGAAGTCAGGCAACAAAGAAAGGCAAAATCATGCTCTTGCCAAGTCTTTGGCCCCAAATCCTGCAAACTCTGAGACATCTGACTAACTTTACACACATAAGTAGTCCCATTGAACTCACATTCATGCAGTTATTCACATGCCTCACTGTCTGCAGGATCAGAGCCTAGATTTAGATATCATCCCAATCATTTTGCATTTTCTGGCTTTTATGTTATTAAAATGAAGCCCACTGTTCATAGTTAGCTAAATTCACTGTTCCAATATTTTCATTTCAACATATTTAATCAGAATCTGTGTTTGCATTTTTTCTATATTTTAGGAAAAACCTCCATAGCAAGTGAAAAGAGCCCTCAAAGAATGTAAAATATCTCAAGTCCCTTGTTTTAGAGCCATAATCAGAGCAGATGAGTCATTTTTCAACAGCTCTTTACACCTACTGCCACAATAAGCTTCACAGGCTATAACTGGCTAATGGTACTGAACTGATCCTTTGCAAATTAGTAATTTCAAACAGGAAATTGTTTACAAAAATAAATACCACCCCTATGGTGGTATTTCTCTGTTTCACTTTTCCTTTTCAGTTACTGTACTGCTGCCACGTTGTAGGCTCTAGTAATTCACCTCCTTTGGAGCAGACAGTGGTTGGACCTTCTGATAGTGCAAAGTCCTATTCCCCCATTATATCCTGTGTGCAGCAGCTAGTCACAAGTGCAGCCTCTCCACTCTGATACATGGTGTTTCGCCACTGGATCAACTGAACAGGTTGAAGGAGGAGGCAGAATTTTATTGTTGATAGTGTAGCAGCATCCTATGTGGGTACTGATTCCATTTAAATTGTTTGTATGTGTTTACGGCAGTTTTTTGACCATTAGAATGGTTTAATTTTTTTAAGCACTTGCCATTTTTCAACCAGCTCTAGAGTTCATCAGTGGATCAGGTAGGGAAGTGCTAAATATTTGGAATTACTTTGGATATCATGTGCCTTGGCATCTTTTCTACTATGTTGAAAATGTCTTCTTTGTCATATGGACTGCTTGTTTATGTTAGGAAATCATCATTAGAATATGGATGTCAAGCTAGATTTCTACTATTGAAGTAACAATTGTTGTAAGATCCAATTAATCTGATTAGAACATATTTTCTCCACTTTCTACAATTCTCTATCCTCCCTGCTACTGTATGGAGACCTAAAAAGGAAAAAAAAAGCAGCTGAAAAAGACAGTCTAGGAATCTTTGCACTTCACCTCTGGACTCGGAAATTGATCATTAAATCATTTAAATCAGTCTTTCCTTCCTGAATAATTTTAGTGTTTTTCTTCTTCAATGGATTTATCATCTGCAGCATGGCAACCTTTCCTCTTTTACCTCATTCTTACTCTGTCAGTGAGAAACACTGCCTGTCCATTACACAGCAACCTTTGAAAAATAATACTCACAAAATATTAATATTCAGAATATCCACAAAAGAGAAATTATGTCATAATTTTTGTCATTCCCATATGACTTGTGTGTGTCCTCAAAATTGTAATGGGAAATGTACTAAATATTAGATCATGTTGTAACTCACAATTTCTCTTTCAAGGGAAATTCTTACATTTTGAAATTTGCTTTTATTCCAAATCTAAAGGGGAAAAAATGAAATTTCCTGCAAAACAATTTTTTTTAAAATAAAATTATTTTCATGTCAATTGAAAAGTTCTGTTTTGAAAAAACTGAAACATTTTGTTCTGGTTTCAACTTTTATATTATAAATATAATATAAATTAAAAAGATTTTGAAATGAAAAGTTGTTTCAAAATAATAAACTGAAATGTTGAAATTTTGTTGAAATCAACATATGCCCGCAAAAAGTTTCAGTTTTGTTGAAATGGCATTTTCTGGCAGACTTACATTGGAACATTTTTGGCCAGCTGTACTGAATGTAATTTATCTTGTAATGACATTTTATTTCTTTATTGTTAACTTCTACACATGAAATTCTTGCAATTCATATGCTATTCAGACTCAAAGCTGAAATGCAGGGCAGAGCTTAATCCAGACATTTCTAACATTCATAACCATGGTACTTAGATGATGTTAAGATTACCTACCTCGAAAATGAAAGGATGCATCTGTTTAAACCTACTAAATTAACTTGTGGTACTCGAATTAGCTAACTGAAACTTCCATCCATACCTGTATCTTTTTCTATATCTATATTGTTTCAAAGGTACATAGTACTTTGATATCCAACCATCCCACACCACTATTAAACAATGACATTATAAATGATGATCCAAAGTATCCTTTATTGAAACCATACTTTATTAGCCAACCATCTCAGAAGTAAATAATCAGCATATTCTCTTCCTTAGGATTAAAAGAAGAGTTTAGTTCATGTAACAAAGTATTTTATTGTGCCTTCTTTTGAAATTTTGAAGTTTGAATGCTCATGAAATCCTATATGCCTATAGAGCATAATTTTGAAGATATACAGAGACTCCTTTGTGAAACAGTTACTTCATGTAAATTCACTGCACTTATGAGATAAAATCTAGACTTAACCTAATTCTCCAGTAACTCCTTTTCTTATACTTTTCAAAATTTTATCTGTATCCCCTGCAATGTTATGTCCTTAGAATGGAGCCATTAATTTTTTTTTACAATATGCCTGTGACTTTCATATAATCATACAGTCTTTCATACTCTCACACAAGTTAGATTAAAAGGAAAAAACTAGTGATTAAAATCTGTGGCTTTAATGGGTCATAGTTTGTTCTTCTGTATGACCATTGCAACCTCAATGAACTTCAATATACCAAGAAGGAAGAAATAAATGGTCTGTAGTCCACATGCGGGGGAGAGGGGGGAATCCTCAATTAACTATTTATACTCTTATACTCTGTAGCCATTTCCCCCCTTATGTTGCTCTTTGGCCATTGGTTGTTGGTATCCCTTACCCCACCCTTTTCCTACCACTTCAAACTATCTAACTTCACTATCCCTGACCATTGTGCTTTTTGACCTCCCTCTTCCTCTCTCTTCCCTTTATCTCTATATCTCCCTTACCCTCTGTTTACTTTCTCCTTTTCTCATCATTCTTACTCTCACAATCCCTTCCTAACATTCTTTTTCCAGACCTAAGCCCCCAATGAGTTACTCCCAATTCCACCCTCCCCCAATCATGAACATTATTTGCAATACAAATGCAACAAATATATCAATGATTATATATTTTTAAAAATGTATCTTATGAGCCATAGCCACCTTGCCAGTATTTTTGTATCTCTTGCCTGCCACGGTTTGGTTTTTGTTTGTTTTGGGTGGGAATGTTAGATTGTAAACTCTTTGAGGCAGGGACCTTTTCTTTATTTATTTTTTACAATGCCTACCTTTTTTTTTTCTATTGCCATATAAATAATACATGATAATAAGTTAAGCCACTGGCATTAAATAAGTCCTTGCATGACAGGATAGTGTCACTCCTGTTTTATAACAGGCTAGGTCCATTGAAGTCAATAGAATTGCTCCCAAGTAAAGGACTGGAGAACCATGAACATAAGCTTTTCTCTGCATGTTTGGCAAGAAACCTACAGCTAACACTTCATTATTTAATGAAGTATATACTCAATCATAAGCCGGTTCATTCATAAGCCGTTCATAAGCCGACCCCCCACCAAGATGGATAAGTAAAAATGGAAAATTGTTATGACACATTCATAAGCCGACCCTATAATTCAGGGGTCAGCAAACTTTGGCTCCCGGGCCATCAGGATAAGCCGCTGGTGGGCCGAGATGGTTTGTTTACCTCGAGTGTCCGCAGGCACGGAGGTAAACCTAAGTAAATAAAGTGTCCAGGCATGCCAGCTGCTTACCCTGATGGGCCGGGACAGCAACTGGTGGATAAATTTGGGGAGGGGGGGGAGAATCTGGGGGTCAGGGGAGTAACCCCTGTTACCACCCCCCATAATATCCCACCCCTAGCCCGGGACCCCAACACTCTCCCCATCCCATCCCTTCCCACCTTAGCTGGGGCGGGCCAGGGAAGGATGTCTCTGACCTGGCTGGAGCTGCTCCAGCAGGCTGGGAGGCACGGCCACAGCGTGTTCTGGCGGACCAGACCGGGCGGCACGGCCTCAGCCTGCCGGCCCTGGAGCTGCAGCTGCTTCGGAGGCTGGGTGGAGAGCAGCGTGGCCAGAAGAGGAGAGATTCTGGCCCTGCCTCTTCCCTTCTGGGCTCTGTTGGCTGTGCTGCCTCTCCTTGCCCCCTCTGTTGGGGGGGAGGGGCTGAGTCCCACTTCTCCCCCTTTCTATACCCATTCATAAGATGACCCCCTTCTCTGATGCTTCCCTTTGTTACTAAAAAAAATTCAAGCTTATGAACAAGTATATATGGTATATTAATTTTCAAGAAGGCATAACTTAATACTTAACTTAACATTTATAAGGCCTTTATATGTAGGGTGACCAGAAGTCCCGATTTTATAGGGACAGTCCAGATTTTTGGGTCTTTTTCTTACATAGGCTCCTACTACCCTCCACCCCCGTCCCGATTTTTCACACTTGCTGTCTGATCACCCTATTTATATGTCTGAATTTCACTGTATAATTCACAATTTATTTCTGAGAGTATTTTAAATAAGGATAGGAGAGGCTGATTCACTTATATTCTTGATTATATTTAACAGCTTACTATAAACAGTTACTTATACAGAGGATTGAGCCTTATTTTACTTTGTATTTTATAAGCAAGCCATAAAAAATAGTCACTTACTGGATTATAATTCCTTTCCTGGGAGATACTCAAAGAGACATATTAAGGCATTATAAAGATCTACATAATTCCCTCTGACAATAATTTCTTCAATCTCAGCAAAATACTGTGTACACTCTAGAGTACAGTAGGGAAGTTACAATTCTAAGGCCTGATCCTTCAAACACTTACACAAATGTCCTTAACATTAATCGCAGGAGGGAAGTTAAGGACGTGTAAGTGTTTGCAGGAATGCAGCCCTAATGAATGTTAACCTTCATCTGGGGAGACTCCAGATACAAAGCTATTCTGCACCTTTTTTTAGCTCCTGTAAAAATGTTATGGCAATTAGTGCTGGGACTGACAAATACTGTAAATGGAGAAAGACTTCCATTATTTTCCTTTATGCTACTTATGCCTTACAATAGATTACCTTACCCAACAAGAAGTGTGTGTGGAGGGAAGAGGGGATTAAAAGAGGTCATCACATCAACTGGAATGTCTAGATTAATTATTTTTAGGGGTTTGGAACTATACATTTGCACCAACACATTACCAGTACGGTAGGCTGGGTGAATAACTTATTAACATATATGGTGAACAAATTATTTAATTAATTTTGCAAAAATATTTAACAATGTTTTTCATCCATAAGTGTTTGCAGGATCAGGGCCTAAATGTGATTTTGCTGAAGTGGGTAGGATTTGAAGTCTGTAGATGGTGTTGAAATGTGCTGTAAAATATTGGATAGGTTGGAAGATCCATTGCTACCTGGATTCACCATGACCACCACTATCATTCCCATTGAAAGGGACAGAATCCACAAAGGCCAATCCAGCCATTGTATTACAGTAACCTCTTGGAAGTAGTTAAGGCGACATGCTAGGGTCTTGGATTACGGAAGAAAATTTCCTCTACCCTGGCATCTGCCCACCCTGGTCATTGGGTTCTGAATGTACCCACACGTGAATCCTAAAAGGCAAATATACATATAAATAGCTGTTTTCACGAGCAAAAAGACAAGTTTTTGTGCATGCAGAGAGATTCACTGATGATGAAGTCTAAAAAGACCCTTGAAAATGTGGCTCTTGAGATTTAACTTTTTACAATGCCCCCAATATTTCATATTGGTTTACAATCAAAACTTTGTTTTGGTTCATCTAGTGATTAATACAATCAATCTGTTTTTGATTCCTTGTTCATTGATATCCCTGGTTTTAGTATTTCAACTTCTGTGTTAGTCACTATGTTTACCCTATTTCATTTTTTCATAAACTAGATTTTTTCCCTGATAATTTGTATATATTCTCTCTCTCTCTCTCTCTCTCTCTTTTTAAATTTCTTGTTCAACTGCACTTTCTCCCAGAATTTTCCAGGTTCTTAATTGAAGAGGAAGATTAGAAAAGGCCAAGGGAAATAAAAACTCTCCAGGTGTTTTTGATCAGGGTTTGTACCATATTTTTTCTGTTTCAGGGATGTTAATCCATGAAGAGGTTAAAAAACTCAAACAGCACTGGCAAAGCTTTCATTTTGATCAGTGGGTTGTAAAGCCTAAATATTCCGTTTGTAGTGTGTAAGGGTATGAACTTCATCTGCAATTAATATCAGTCTACATGCTCCATGTGACTGCAATAAATCTATCTGGTCCATGGTAGTTTTAATACTGAAATAAAACAAAATGAAGATAAAAGCCACCTGGTTGCGTTTTTCACTTCTATTTAGTCTTTGCAGCATGTTCCCCTTTCTTTCTTTACAATGACAAGCCTGTATCCAATGGCTTTACTTTGCACTACTCATCTCAGATAGGCACAAATTTTCTGAATAACATTTTTCTAGCTTATTTATATAATCATTCATTTCTAGGTAAGATTAAAAAGAAAGATGTGTCACTTCTTATTCAGTATAATGTTGACTAAGGACAACTGCAAATGCTTATTCTTATGAAAAGTGTCTTGAAATTTTTAACACAAATGCAGAGTGAAGACCACCTCCATTTTTAAAGTCTCAACTAAAAGGCCCTATACAGAGTAAACTGAATGGCACTCAGTTTATAAACCTCAAAAAAGAGAGAGGCTTGAATTAACCCTGCTGGGATGTGACCCCATGGTACAGAAGATGCTAGATATTTTCTACCTCATGCTTGAACCACTAAGTCATCCTGTCTGACATACCTTCTAGCCCAATGCCATGATATTTTTTAATGGATGCCTAAAGCTAGATTCCTAAGTCTTTATTTAAGTACCTAATAAGTGGCCTGGTTTTCAAAGGTGCTGATCACCTCACATCTTCTATTCAAGTCAAAGGAATGCTGAAGAGTGACTCCAATGCTTTGGACCACTATTGTTAAATGCAGAAAAGATTTTGTTTCTTTTTTTAATGAAGGTAGATTTTATCCTACCACTAATGTGAGCTCAGAGCTCTAGCTCTACAGATTTGCTGGTGTATATTTTTAAAACAAACAATGCTGTGAAGAATGGTTAGGTTCTGTACAGCAAGTAGTAGAGTGTGGATGAAGGAGAATGAGTATAGGACAGAAGACAGAGGAGAGCACAGACCAAAAAACAAGAGGGTTGTTTTCATTATGTACAGTATGTACATACATTAATCCTATCCTTTCATCTTAATGTTCTTGTGAACTGAACAAATGATATGATGGGGAAGATTAATAGTATCAGAAATTAAGGCCACTTCTTCTTTATTTGAGTCTGAGCATACATGTAAGACAGTTATCAAAAAAATGAACTATCAAAATAAATTAGATTTACAAAAATTGTCAATCATTTTTAAAGGGAACACACATACTGGTCACTCAGAGGAAATATAACTCTGCCATTCATCCACAAGTAAGGCCCACAAGGGCGGCTGTAAGGAGAGCTGGCTTGTGGAAAGAGAGGTATATACTGAAAAGATAATAAACGAGTGGTAGAAGAATCATGTGACACCACAAGTGTCATTTCTACCCAAAACATTCTGGGGAGTCAAGGAATAAGAGCAGCTGCAGTTCTGCATGTTCATATTCCTTCTTTCAATAATGACCTACTATATAAGTGTTGGGTAGTTTTATTTTGCTTGATTTTATTCTATTTTCTCCATGTACAGCTTTATATTCACATTGTTTTCTCCAGCTGGTATTGTAAACACCACCTTCCTGCAAGAGAAGGGGGGGAGGGGGAAGGCAGTAGCCTGCTCTTTCTACTTTCAAAAACTCAGAATAGCAGCAGCAGATTGGTGCTGGTTTTTTGACATGCACAGCATACATTACTGCAAGATGTCCAGGGCCGGCTCCAGGCACCAGCTGACCAAGCAGGTGCTTGGGGCGGCCAATCGGGAGAGGGGCGGCACGTCCAGCGATTCGGCGGCAATTCGGCGGAGGGTCCCTCACTCCCGCTCGGAGCGAAGGACCTCCCGCCGAATTGCCGCCNTCATATTTTCCCAAAGGGGTACTCAGAATGTCAAGTCAGAAACTTGGACAAGACACAACAAGATCATAAATATGCTACAGACAACACACCAGGACATTTGTATAGGATTATGAAGCATCACATGAATACTGTTTGCCTGACAGACTGTGTGTGGAACACAATATGATTTTTGTGGAGGTTTTTTTAATCATATAGATAATAGTTGTTACATGTTTGAAAAATGTGAGCTATATCGGTGGTTTTTAATAATACTGTTTTGTGGATGGGATTTTCAAAACTCCTAAGTGACTCTAGGGACCGAATGACTAGGCAGCAGAACTGCAGAAAAGGACCTAGGGGGTTACAGTGGACGAGAAGCTGGATATGAGTCGACAGTGTGCCCTTGTTGCCAAGAAGGCTAACAGCATTTTGGGCTGTATAAGTAGAGGAATTGCCAGCAGATGGAGGGACGTGATCATTCCCCTCTATTCTACATTGGTGAGGCCTCATCTGGAGTACTGTGTCCAGTTTTGGGCCCCACACTACAAGAAGGATGTGGAAAAATTGGAAAGAGTCCAGTGGAGGGCAACAAAAATGATTAGGGGGCTGNATCCCATCCTGTATCTGCATTTTTTTAGGTATAGCAAACATTCAATAAAAACTCTAAACACCCTGTAAATCAGTCTTGGTTCATATTTGACCTACAGCTATGAACCAGCAGCATTTTACTTGAGCTTTGCTCGTGTTTGTGATTTTTTTTTCAAGGAAAGATCTATCTGTCAAGTAACATCTACAGACCCCACCATTGTATTAGCTGAGCAGTTTGCTACCAATGGTTTGATCCTCTCCATACCCCTGGGAGGCAATGAATTAGTATCCCCATTTTACAGGTGGGGAACTGAGGTGTAAAGGGATTTAAGAGCCTGATTTTTAGAAGTACTGATCACCCAACCTCCAGTAGAAATTAGTAAGAGGTGCACCTATCATAATCAGGCCCTAAGTGACCTAATCCAAGGTCACACAGGAAGGCTGTGGTGAAGCAGGAATTTAACTTGAATCCTCTGAATCCTAACCCAGTGCCTTTATCACAAGACCATACATACATGCACACTTTTGTGCTCCACCTGGATATCTATGTATATTGTGAAGCTGCCACTTGCTGGTGCACTTAGAGTCTGAACCATTTAATGGCAAAGGTCACATGGGGTGGGTCACATAGTATATCACCCATGCCTCTGAACTGACTGAGTCTACTCTGTGCAATCAGGATAAGAGAAGCAGCAGACATTTCACTTGTTCTCTTCAGAAGAGAGGCTGTATTTTAGTAGAGATCTATGATCTAGAGAGAATAATCAGATTTTTTTTTTAATTTCAGTCTCCTATCTGTTGCTGGCATGCCATTGCCTAAAATAGCAAGCTTATTATTATTATTATTCTATCAGTTCGTAGAGACCAACCATGTTACCATTTAGCCTCATTATACAATAGAGCATTACTGTTAAACATCTTCAAGAAAAAGTGTAATTAATCCAGACTCTGGCTCAGCCAGTGCCATCATGTTCTGCATCACTTGGGCCTAAACCTCCTCCTGTCCCATATGCCTCTGTCACTGCATAACAGCCTGCAAACACATAGCCCTCTTCATGACAGCTACTACCGTCATTGGGACCTTTTTCCCCCAGCAGTGCTTCCACCAAGCCACTGTTCTTACACTTCTCTGGACAATTTTTCCTCTTTTTGTGGCGTTGACAGCAGGTGTCATAGTGTTTGGTAAATCCTGCAGCAAACTATCTCAGACCAAAAAATAACCCCACCCTAATTATAATGAATCCCTGTTTAAAGACTAATTTAGGAATTGCACCTCTGGGTACAACTTCATTTGCTGTTTACTCCTCCACCCCTACCCTTTGCAATTGTCCCGTTTACTTTGCTCCTCGTCCTCTTCCACACTCCTCCTCACCTCATATTTATTTTTAGAAGTTTGTGTCAACTTCTTTTAAAACATTTGTTCTCTTTCTTTGGTCTCCAGTTTAAAACAATAGCAACTAATCCCCTTTTCAGTTCCAAACTATGGGTTCAAATGGCAGTTTTGCTTGCATGAAGTCCATAATAGCAGACCCTCAGAATAAAGTAACTTCACCTCATAAATAGGGGGGAACAACATTGGCATAGTCACTTTTTGGATATAATTAAAATGCTTTTAAATTTAGTTTGTTTGTTAAAAAATAAAGATTATATTTGCACAGTCCGCAGTGATCATAAATAGGTATTATTTCTCATAGAGGCTCCAGACAAGACCAACAAATGGTGGGAGAAAGAAAGTGTTCTTATACACATTTATTATCTCAGTTAAAGATTCTGCTACTTTAAAAAAACATGATTATCAGGTACAAACTTTACATTGCCTCAATTTAAGAACTCCAAACCCAGACCAGCAAATTCTCAGTCTGGATGGATTTGAATCATTCTGAAGGTTATTCAGTTAAAAACATACATGATAGTAATGTACCTGTTTGAATAAATATATACCCTCTGTGCTTTATGGGAAAACTGCTGTGGATATTTAAAAAAATGTCAAAAATATGCCATGAATACACATGCATTAAATAGTGGATGGACTGCTGCCACCTTTTGGTTATGTAGTTTAACAAGTATCAGAAAAATCATTGAAAATTATGAATGGTATGCAAACAGTGCATGAAGTCAGCATTTTAGCATTTTCTCCACTTTGTTGAAAGGACAAAAAAACTGAATAAACTTTCCCTGGAGCTGTATTGCCAATTCTATCAGAAAAAACACCCTACCTCAGCAAAATCAAAAGATGTGTGCTATGGTGAGCCAGGAAGGTGGAAGGTTCAGTGGAGCAGGCAGCAGCACCTTCATACATGTCTTACTTGAGTTGACTACAATTTCTGGACTTTTTCCTCAATGAAAAAATTGTGCAAAATATTTCTTAAATCACCTCATTTCTCAGATTTAATTGTGAATGGAATTTGTGACATTTGTTTGCGCCTGATTACTGCCCTTGGAAAAGCTAGATAGAAGGGAGTTTACTGACTTGTGAAGGTGGCTAGCTTAAGGTCAAATTTGTTTCCACAAAACATACAGCTGTGTGTGCACAATAGAGAATTGTGTGTTTAGCTTTTTATTTCCCATTGATTAAATTGCAGCACCGTTATTTAGTTTCAATACACCACTGAATGCTTGGCAACTGCAATTTAGACATGAGCAACTGAAAAAGTAGCCCCAGGATTCTCATTTTGGGGGGATGTTCAGTAGCTCAATAGGGAAGAAAAAAAGAATGATCTTATCTAGGTTAGGATCAAGATATTCAACTTTTTCACATATATGTATGTGCACATTCACAGCTTCAAAGCAGTTTACAAATATTAGTATTGTCCCTATAGAGTACATGACCAAGTATTGCTAGTCAAGCTGTATGGGAGAAGGTTTTCTTTTCCTATGGAAAACTGAGATGAACCCAAAACAAAACTGTTAATTTTCTTCCTGAATTTTTGTGGTTTTGCTGAAAAAATCAAAATGTTCAGTTTTTAATAGCCAAATACTGAATAACTTAATCTGGTCAGGCAAGTTTTTCGTAAAACCCAAAATTTTGCCTCATTGTCTGATTTTGTTCCAGTTTTTATTGCAAAAAAAATTTTTAACACCCTAAAATAGTAAAAAATGTGGATGACATTGATTTTTGTTTTCATTTAAACTTTTCATAGGAAAAGGAAACATTTCCCACACAGTTATAGTAGCAATTCTGTTTACCTTGATTGCCAAAAATAAGAAAAAAATAAAATTTCATTGAAAAATGACATTTCCATAGAAATTTCCATTTAGAAGAAATAGCCATTTTTTTCAATGGAAAATATGCAATTAGCTCTGATTAGTGTACCCCCATTTTATAGAAAACAGGTACAAAGAATTAAAGGCCCTAATTTACAGTGTATGTAAGTAAATAGTCTAATTTAAGTCAGCATAGTTCTGGGGTTTGTCATTTCAGTCCCTTTAAAAGAAAGACCCGAATTACCTAGTTTGAATCCAGATCCAAACTTCAACATTTTCATGGAGATCTGGATCCAGTGTCTAGTTCTTCCCAATCTCAAGATCTAACATGACACAGAGTCAGATAGATATGAAATTATTTAAAAAATATTTATCTAACAATTAATTATCTAGAACCCCCATTGTAGTACATAAGAATTGGAAGTCCTATAGTGGGCCTCTGTCTTGTACTGCAAAAGCCAGCAGAATTTAAGAGTAGCAGTGTATAATATGTATCTGGGCCTTGCACATTTATTTATAGTTAGTAAACACCATGGAGCCCAGCTGTGATTTCCTCATATCCTTAATGTTGTGTAGAGAGCACAGACTTTATTCCTCGAAGCCCTACACCTTCAAATTGGGGGTACCTAGAGAGCAAAAGGAGCCTTTCCTACTCCTAAACCCACTACATGTTGTGGCCATCCACAATTGCATTAACTCTGTACTACCAAACATGAGGATTACGCCCCGAAAGAACACCTCCCCACAATGCCCTGGGTTGCAAGCCATGCCCATAAGCTTCTACACATGCTCAGGAGCTTCCCATATATCAACGAAGCACTGTACTTCCTTGTGCTCCCAACAGGTGACATGGATTTGCAGTGCCACCAACTCAGGGAAGTGTCTAAAAAATGCAGTCTGGCTCACGGAAGGCAGAATTATATTTGGCTTTCATGTCCTTTATGCTGCTGTGGAAATAATTTTGCATGTCCATTTTACATCTGCAGCTGCATATCATGGCATATTTCAGAAAGATGAAAGAAGTGTCCTCTATTCCCTCTGTTCTCTTAAAGAATCAGGGACAATTTATATATGTAATGGATTTTTAGAGTTTATGGAAGGTGTCAGTTTGACAGCCATGAAGACCATAGATCTTCATTTACCTATAGAATTACATAGGCAAGGGCAGTGCAAGCTTCTCCAAACTGCCTCACCAATGTACCAAAAACCTAGCCTAAGGGAACTCTTCTCTAGGGTGAAAGAACAATTGTCCAGCTATACTGAAAGAAGGACAGGAGACACTTGGTATGGATTTAATCAGGCCGCAACTTTATTATTAGTTGTCTGGGACTACCTGGCAGATAAAAGTGTACAGCATAGGTAATCCCTGTTTATTCTATAATTACCCGAGGGGGGCTCCCTGTCTTTTCCATCCAAGTCCCTCCAGCATATCAATTGCTGGGACCTTACCATATCCAGGGAGCTTTTACCAGCTCCCCCTCTTTTCCATCTGGGTCCATCCAGCAAATCCATTGGGACCTCACCATACCTGGGAGGCTTTTACCAGCTCCCCCTCATTTTCCATCCAGGTCCCTCCAGCAAATCCATTGTCAGGACCTTATCATCACCCTCATAGGAGGGGTAAGGTGGGATATAAGAAAGTGGGGTTGTCTCCCTGCCGTTCCAACCATAGGAGCCCCATACCCCCTGCCGTTCCGATCCTTGAACCAGCACCTCCTTTTTAAGTCCTTTACCAGGCCATTTATCTGGTCACTGGATGCCTTCCCTCTGGAGTACTTGCACTGGACATCCGCCACAAGGAGGTGCCAGCAATTAGCTTGGCTGCCTCCCCTCAAACCTAGTCAGGTTCCCAGACATATTCCAATGGCCTTTTGTATAGCAGCCCAAAAAACATGTTACCCCCAAGTTTAATAGGGGAACCCCACTTCCCCCAAATGAACTTGGTTGTCCTTTGCTATGCCATCATCCAATTGCGGGCACGTGCTTGGAAGGAAAAGATGTTAAGGCATAAACATTGTGACACAAATTCCCTCACTAACTTCATAACCCTGCATAAGATGGAAGTTTGGCCTGCCATGTTGTCATACCAGAAACACAGACTTTTATTGGTAGGAAGCTGTAATGTGCCCGCCTTTATGTTCACTCGATACCCAGGTGTGCTAATGTAGTGGAAGGGCCCTCTGTCTCGTCTTCTGCATGGGGTACCCCCAAATGATTTGCCAGGCCACCTGGTTCATTGTAGTGTGAACAGAGCCGCCTCATGGGTATGAAAGGTGATGTATTACTCCATATTCCCTTGGAGTGCTGTTGGGGACCGAACCCGGGGGGGGGGGAGCTGGGGAGAACCCTTAGCTTCCCTATAGGTAATTGATTAATTTTTTTTTGGACCTTACATGGGTGCTACTCCCCGAAAAGGGGATCCGAAATCCCACGGTTAACCCCCCTCCCCAAATATTCCACATGTGCTTTATTAGGATAATACCATAGGAAACCCTGAACACCTTAAGCCTAACTGGCAATGGTGCCTGTGCCCATTGCACCACCCCCAGCTTGCCCCCCTACCCTGCCCGTGTTCTGCACCTCATGACCTGCTTCAGCTGAGCCAAACCTGCAGTTGGCACTCCACCCACCCCCAATCCTGTTTTCCCCTTACGATCGTCCCCTACCACTCCGGCAAGAACAAGCCGAATGGGTCCCAAAGCATATCTCGCACACATGCTTGAATCTACAGGGGCTGCGAAAGCAACCATTGTTATTAAATGCCCAGCAAATATTATTATGTGACTCATGCCCCTCCTGAGCTTGCAGTGGAAGGAACAGGACACTATCAGTGTGAACTCCTGCTCCCCACGGAGTCATCCACTCTATACACAGCATGTGATGCGGTATGACCCACCGGATCCCAGTTTGTGTTGCTGCCCTTAATCGAAACTGCTCATCATAATTAAACCAAGACATGTCCCCCACATGTATTGTGTGCCCGCCTGATTATATCCATATACTTAAACAACGCTGAGCTTCTCTCTGGGTAAGCTTGTACTATAACACCTGCATAGATAAGGAAGGCAGCCTCCCAATTTTCCCATGTTCTAGGCACCCATGGACACTTGGGCAACTCTTTATTCTGTGTGCTCTGCCCATGGTTACTTTCTGCCAACAAACCTCCCTGTGCAAGAGGGGTAATATATCCACGTACCCCCCCTCTCAGGATTTTATCCTTAGTTGTACTGAGCAGGTGAACTCCCATTGGGTCATCCACCACAGTATAACCGTACTCGGGACTGACTGACGTGCCTCCTCGGTGCCCTGTTCCCCCACAGCCCCCCCAGGAAGCTCAACTCTATTCCAGAAGTTTATCTGTCTTAAGGAGTCGAAATATGCCATGGGGTTTCAACCACACCTCTGTCCCCTTCCCCGCCTGTGTGGGGGGTCTGCCCCACCTGCCTGTCTCCCAACTCCCAAACTTGTGCCCATGCTGGGCCTCTCCTTGAACCCAGGCCAGACCCATCACCCACAGATGGCTAAAGTTGTTGCAACAACTGCAGATTATCTTGCAGCAGCTGTGCAACACCGTTAGTGTCCCCAGCAGAGGCGCACCCTCCAGATGGGTCTGATATGGATTCTGGAAATCCCATTCCTGACCCTAGCCTATTTGTTACCCCGCAAGGCTCACTCCCATCCCCCTCAAGTACCCCCTGAGATGGACAATTTGGCAGGATATCACCTGTGCCAGCTGTCCCCCCAACCTCTGTCTGTTGGAAAGCACACTCACCCCTGGAATCAGCCTCGCCCCGGTCTCCTGGGTTCAGTGTAGAAGAATATCCTGGTTCTGGGTGGCCCAGTACCCTTTGGAAGCCCCACAGTGCTGTGGAAACAACCTCACTGACCACTTGCTGCAAATGGCTGCTGACTAACCCACCACCAAACACAGCCTGCTCACCTGCATGTGTGGTTGCTTCCCCTGGAGCATCCTCCTCCCCCAGTGCATGAGGCTGCCCTGGGTGATCTAACACACCACTATGGGCTTCGCCAACCCCATGTCCTGGTAACAACCCTTTGCCCGTGGTGTGGTGAGCCCATCCCTGGGCCACCATTTACCCTTTCACCCCCACTAGAACTGCCCAGTGCACTGTTTGTTCCCCCCCCCCCAAGTGAAGGTACATTTCTCACAGTGCTAATCTGGCCACAGCGGGAACCAAGTCCAACCGGATTCCCCATGCATCTGGTAAAAGCGGGGTTGGGAGTAAAGGGAGCTAAGCTACCTCCCCTCCCCCTCCAGGGTTGCCAACTCTGACTGAAGCTATTCTGGGAGATTTTTTTCCCCAACATGATTTAATGTCATTTTCTTAAAATATCCTATTAAAATCTCCTGGACTGCTTTTAATAGTCGCTGGGAGATTAATGCCAATTCCAGGAGACTCCAGGCCAATCCTGGAGGGTTGGCAACCCTACCCCTTCCCTCTCCCCTTCCCAGTGCCTGGGGATCTGATCTGATGCTGAGTAATCACACTGATTCACCCTTCCTGTGAGCAGCTTCTACCCTGACTGTGCCTGTCCATCTCCAGGGAAGTGGGGAGCTTCCCTCACTTCTGCCTGCTCTCACCCTCCTGTGACCAGGTGGAGCCATGCTGCCCAGCGTGCCTGGATCCCCTGCTGCGTGGAGAAAGGGGTTTCCAGTGCCAGAGCTTGCATCTTTAAAACCTTTCGCCCTTACATTCCAGGGGTGAGTCAGTGCTGCAAAGCTGACCAACACGCACCTTTTTGCAGCAGTTTCTGACCTTGTTCCCACCCTCCCACCCCCGCCATAAAGCTACTGCCTTCCTCCCGCAAGCCTGGACAACGCCCCCCAACCCCCTGCTTTAGGTGCAGTGTGGTCATTTTCGCTCCATGCTCAGTCAGTTAGCATCTCTGCTCAGACTGCTAAGACGAACAAATAATGCAACTTGCAGGGCCAAATTTTCAAATGTCAGTGTTAATTTTGGGTGTCTCAATTTTTGGGTTCCCAACTTCAGATGCCTTTCAGGTGTCTGCTTTTCAAAAAGTGCTGGGATACACCCATTGGCAATCAGGCCCCATTAATAACAACTAGCTCTTATATAGCACTTTTCATCTGTAGGTCTCAACGTGCTTTACAAAGGAGGTGAGTATCATTATCCCAGGTCCAGCTCCTGGCACCAGCGAAGGAAGCAGGTGCCTGAGGCGGCCAATAGAAAGGGGCGGCACTCCGTCCGTTATTGGGGCGGCACGTCCAGATCTTCGGCGGCGGGTCCTTCACTCCCTCTCTTCCTCTTTGGTGGCAGCTCAATCGGGTTTTTCTTTTTTTTTTTCTTTGCCGCTTGGGGCGGCAAAAAAGCTGGAGCCGGCCCTGCATTATCCCATTTTTAAAGATGGGGAAACTGAGGCACAGAGCAGTGAAATGACTTGCTGAAGGCCAGGACCAGAACACAGGTTTCTGGAGTTCCAGTCCAGTGCACCATCCACTGGGGCACACTTTGAGATATGTGAAATGAGGCACCCAAAAACGGAGGCACCAGAAAATCCCTAGTCTCTTTTGAAATTTTAAGGTTCTGATATTTTAAAATGAGTTTGACGTAACTGGACGGGACACAAAACTCACTTCACACACACATACACTTCAAACAACCATGTAAGATTTTTCAAAGTTGATGCTCATTGAAAGACAGTTATCCCACCTTCTGTACACTGAATTGCTATGTGCAGTCATACAATACAAAGGGGATGCTTTATGCCACTCAGAGAGGTCCTGCTATTAACCTATAGATTTGTATGATTTTTTTTGTCTTTCATTATCTTCTCTGCCCTTCCATTAACCTGATGCACCTAGTGATTCTGTTCTTGCATTGCTGTTTTTCAAAGGGATTCTCAGCAAAAGTGGTCATACACCCATATCATACAGATTGCATTGTTGTCCATTTGATCAAGGGATAAAATATCATATGAACCAGGTGGAGTTTCTTTCTAGGCTTTTTGGCAGTCGTGTTTGAGCATACCTGCCTACGGTTTTTCTTTTCTCCTTCCTATCAGCATTCCTTGCACTGTATATATTTGATGGACATCTCATTTTTAGCCTGTGTCCCTCTGACTGTGTCTCTTCAAGTTTGCTTAAGTCTGGGTCTCTGCCACCTATGATTCTCAATTTAGCTAGTACCACTTCACTGCCATTATCAGATTCACTTGTTTTCTTTCTCTTCTCCCCCCGCCCCAGACCCCAATTTTCATGTATGTAATAGTGTTACTTGAAGGTGAGGATGTGGATTCTTTTGACCTCCCTAATATGACTCACCCTCAGATGCTGTTGATTCTCTGTCTCTTCCTCCTGCTGGTTTTACCCTGCTCTTTAAATTTATTTTCTGTCTCCTTGACCCAGTGAGCAACAATACATGAGCTTAGACTGCAGCTCAGCAGTGGAGCCCAGTGGTGACTCCTAGACCTGAGACCTCCAAAAAAAAACAGCACCAAAGTTAGGGGATGGTTGGGAAGGGAGCAAAAAAATCTATGGACTGTTGGGAAAAGAGATTTAATGAAGTCAATTACATGGTGAGGTCTGGGGGCTCAGTTAAATGGAAGGTGTTGTTAAAGGAAAAAAGATGAATTTTAGGTTGGCGCTGAGGAGGGCAGGGGGAAGGAAGACCTCAAAAGGTTTGGATCAGTCTCAGTAGGCTTTTGTTAAGCTCTGGGACCTTATCAAAATAAAACCTACATATCACTATCCATTACTTTACTGGCTTGTTATTCAATGACATACAACAAACCTATAAAACACATATTGAGGGTTTTTTTGCACACTGAAAATATTCATTTAACAAATCTATTCTTTTTAGAGAAGGTTGTTTTGAAAAGCTCTATTACTTTATGGAATGGATTGTGGCTTCAGGCAGACATTCAGATATGCTACTGCACTGCGACTTTGTAAATATCTTTTTGGGGAAAGTGCTGCAAAAATTAAATAGCATAACTGATGCTTCCTTGCAGCCATCATTTCTACAATTATTTTGAAATCCCAGTTCTTCCTATCTAATCCAGCTCCACATACAAATAAACTAAGAGAAACTGTTGCTCTTGGGCTAAAACATGTTTTACTTGAAAGGAGAAAAGGTGGTTCAAAAAGTGGAGGAAACAATGAAGTTCTTTTCATTTCACAAGTTATAAAACACACCCGTTTCCCGCATTTGTTTTAAATCACAACATTTAATTAAAACTGTTATTGAAATTTTTCATTTACCAAAACACACGTCCCTCCCTTACCTACTCTTGCTGCTCAGTCAGGGACCAGAGTGAGTAACTTGGAGCCAGTGGCATAAGAAGGGGCATAACAGCACCAACTGAGAGCCCAATATCAAACCCAGGATCCCTCTCCCCACTGTAGCCAGCTGCATCAGGCTCTCCCACCATAACCCCCCATCCTCCCTCAGGAGCCCCCAAAAGCCCATGCAACCACTAACTTCCTCAAGAGCCAAGCAACCCCTCCTATTCCTCAGCAGTTTCATAACCCCCTGTAGCCACCCACCCAGCTACACCACAATTTGCCATTCAGACTCCCTCTTACCCCTAACATCCTCAAGCAGTCACAGTTGAAAAGTTTTGTTCAGCAACATGCCCTACCCCTGCCCATATCTCTATTTGTGGTAGGGTATGTTTACCATAAACTGAATTTTGGTTATATGTAAATAATCCATAAATAAATTCATTAAAAATGTGCACTATATTTCACACATGGAGCAGAATAAAATTTGGCAAATATGATGCTTTAGTTTACCCCTGAATAAAATGGGTGTAATAAGATCTATCTTAGCAGGGTGTTTTGAATCTTACCAATGTTTGTGAAGTACTTTGAGCTCTTTGGTTGAAAACGGCTAAATAATGCTCAAGATTATTTATAAGCTATGGAGGTGTTATGAACTTGATCAAGGTTAAGTTTAGATCAGGGCATGGGTGTGAAGTGAGCCCATGGAGCAACTGTGGTTCAAATAGCTCTGAAATCGCAAGAGCTGTTCTCATGAGATTTTGGTGGAAAACTGTGGAAAACTGGCAAGATCTCCATATGGCAACAAAATCTGATGAGAATCAGAATTGAGAAATAGGCCACTTCTGGTTTTAGACCAGGAGTCTCAAACACGCGGCCCGTGGGCCGCATGCGGCCCGCAGGGTTATTTTCTGCGGCCCGCGAGCTCCTTACGGCCCCCCCGCCCTCCCCCAACATTTACCTAGAGCGGCTCCAGCCCGACCCGCACCGGGGGCAGGGCAGGCTCCCTGCCCCCGCACCGCGCCGGGAAGCGGCTGGAACCTGGGCAAGGAGGGGCGCAGGGGTGTGTGTGGCTGTTGCTTCAGGCACCGCCCCCAGCAGTTCCCATTCGCCGGGAATGGGGAACTGTGGCCAATGGGAGCTGCTGGG